>CAXHKG010000179.1:0-49188 GCA_964016985.1 Anodontia alba
AGACTTACTGAGAGATGTCAAAAACAGATAGCTTTTATCTGCTCTGACGGTTTGAAATTAAATAGGAGGGGAAAACTCAGAAAAAATGTTAAAGAAAAATCCTGTCGAGCAGATAACAGAGGATTCAACCCAGGATCTCTTGATTACACAGCAATGATGCTACAAAAAAGAGTTAATGTTGATGGTGGTAGACTATCAGTAGGTTTATACGTTTGACTGTGTTCAGCTTCAGCAGTTATTGACAATTTCACAACGTAAAACTAGTTTTATTAAAAAAGTTAAAACTGTATATCAACGGGGGAATTTAAAATTCTATTTTACAAAGAAGAGAGAACAGGGAAGTATTTCCTTGAGACACAGTATATCGTTTAGCCTTCAAGCCATTTAGCCTTCAAGAAAGGACCATCTACCTGCTTGTTATGCACCTCAGACAATTGCCGTCTATTTTAGTTTGCAACAGTTTACTCCAAATGCCCATTACGAAAACACGCCTATTCAAACATATTTAAAATTTCACCACCAAAAACTGAAAGTTTTCAGATAAAAATTCTGATATATTTCATATTTCTGCCCAAAACACAGATTGTGGGTACTCGTTAGAACCGCATCGACGAGGCTATTCTATCGAATACGCTCAAAGCATAGATTGTGGACTCGTTAGAACCGCCTTGACGAGGCGGTTCTAACGAGAACCCACAATCTATGTTTTCGAGCAGAAACAAGAAAAATACTGTATACCCCTGTATACCCGAGTTTTACTATATAAAAGTGGGGTTTAAAGAGATCAAAATTATAAAGGTACGTTTTCATGATGATTTCGCCAGACTAAGCCCTGAGGTAATAAAACTTTTTGCACGCTCAATTCAGCCGAGCATGAATCCTGCTAATAAATCTGAAATTACTTACAAATGCAAATTCTTTATTGCTAAACATGGCTGAGCACGAAAATGTCTCCGCTAACTGATATGAAAATGCCAACTATTGTTTACATTTTCATATTTCTGAGCTGAGAGAATTTCATGCTCAGCTGATCTGAGCATGAAAAAAGTCTTACGACATCAGGGCGTGGCAAACAAGTTCGAAATAAATGAGCACGCAAAATATTTAAGATTTCACACAAATACACCAGCCTCAGTCGTTGTTGCATACCGGATCATACTGAAACCTGTCGAGGCGATAATGGTCCGATGTACATTTAAGCAGGATGTCAGCTGAGACTGTATTTGAATTACCGTATTGGACCTAATTACCGCACGGTGTGGTTAGATTTTCAAACTAATTAGATACAAACAAAACAACAACAAAAAACTTGTAAAATATCAACCTGATAAGGACACACTTCAGCAGTGGAGTTCATGGTGGATTATTTAATGATGCTTATGCGATATTTTTGCTAATTTTCTTTATAAAAGCATATGTTGTGGATAGTCATTTAAATTGCCCTGATAAGTGTATAAAAGCATCTGTTGTTGATACTCATTTGCATTGCCTCGACTTGTCGAGGCAATGCAAATGAGTGCCAACAACATTATGCTTTTATAAAGACTCAAATAAAATACATGGGTGTAATCTGAAGAGGAAATGCTTGACTGTGTGCTTGTATGGGTATTTGCAGTAATTAGACCGAATATGAGAGTAGGCTGTAAACTAAACTTAATATAAAAGTGTGTTGACATGGCAACAGGAATTCTCTCCCCGCACTTTTTATGAAACAAAATGACTGGAATATATAACAAAACATACACTTTAACAAGGAAAGGTTGTTCATTCATATTGTGTAACCCTTGTTGGTTAATTTATATGGAATATTTGGTTCTGGCCAGTCCTACGGATAAAAAAGCAAACATTATGCAAGATTGCCAGGCATTATTTGTTCATATTGTTGTTCACTGGAGTCTCGTCTCAGTTCTTCGTAATCATCTTCTCTCTGTACACTGAAATGATACAGGAAAAACACTTACCAACAATTGTTGAATGAATGAAGTCCCTCACACTATATATTGGAATATTCTAAGTTTGATTTTAGGTATATCAGGCTATGTGATTTAGATATTCCGAGAGAAAATGTTGAACTATTTGCAAACAGTGGCGTTTGATCTGGGTCTACACTGTTTGCCAATTACTCTTTTAGGGGTCTCCAGACTACAATGGGTTAATCGATAATCAAAGTAATATATGCAACATTGACGCAGTTAGAACGAACACCACAGTCACGAGCTACAGTCTTCCCGAATTATCGGAAGAAAAAAAACCCCCAAAAAATGAGAAACATACCGTGACAAGACACAACGACACATTTGCAATAATCGACATATGAAACAAGAGGACCATGATGGCCCTGTAACGTTCACCTGAGTAGCATAGCACTTAGAGAACCTGACCTGGAAAAGATAAAAACAAACATTCTGACCGAATTCATGATGATTATATAAACAACTATGGACACGTAGCATATCTAATATACTGTTGAATATATGTCAAGGTCAAATATGGTTGATTGCACTTAAGAGGTCATGCTGTATGCAAATGCCAAGTATCACCGGCTGTAGAACCAATAGTTACTGAGAAAACTTAACAAAGTCAATGGACCGTAAAAACTAGGGCACGGTCAAATATGGATGACTGCATTCAAGACGTCATGCTACGATGTATGCAAGTATCAAGTATCACTGTTGTAAGACCAAAAGTTACTAAGACACTGATCTAAACAGAAAAAAATCAACAAAATCACTGGATCATGTAATATTGGGCACAAATAACCAAATTTTGAACTTAACCTAGAAATCATCAAGACAAACATTTTGAGCAAGATTCATGAGTACTTAAAAATGTGACCTCTAATATTAACAAGGTTTTCCTTGAAATTGGCTTGATGACCCAGTTTTAATCTAGACCTAGAAATCATCAAGACAAACATTTTGAGCAAAGTTCAT
This sequence comes from Anodontia alba, assembly GCA_964016985.1. Taxonomy (NCBI): domain Eukaryota; kingdom Metazoa; phylum Mollusca; class Bivalvia; order Lucinida; family Lucinidae; genus Anodontia; species Anodontia alba. The sequence goes on from CAXHKG010000179.1 coordinate 2,934, forward strand.
GATGCTTACTTCCAATTTGTGTCCTCTGGAATATGAAAAAAAAGTGTTTTTTTTTTTTACTTGGCCTGGTGACCTAGCTTTCAAACTACAGCGACCCAGTTTCGTACTTGACATAGGAATCCGGAATCTTCAAAACAGACATTTTGAGCTAGATTTATGAGGATTACTTACAAAATATGACCTAGGGTTAACAAGGTTTTCCGTTGATCTGGCCTATTGACCTAATGTTTGGCTCCAAACAACCCAGCTCGAACTTGACCTAGGTTTTATAGCGGCAAACATTCTAAGCAAATTTCGTTAAGATTAGGGTTAAAACTGTGAATGTTAACAAACTAATTATTTACGACGAACAATGGACGATGAACGACAAAGGACGAAGGACAGAGTGTGATCAAAATAGCTCATCCTGAGCATTTGCTTAGGTGAGCTAAAAAGAGAAGAACTGCAACAGACGAACCGTCTTGGAACGGTCAGCAGAAATAACTATATGTAGGGGATGGGGTGGGGTGGGGGTCGGGAGGTTTTACTTGATCAAAACTTTGCCCTTAAATCTGATGCAGCCCGAAATCACAAATATGCCAGCGCACGATAAACCTACTACAAAACCTGTGCCACCAGCGAAAACTCAGATCAGCCTGCACATCCGCCTTATAAGTGAAACGTCACATTAAATCACAAATAATCAGAAAACTGCAATGGAAAAAATGTCAATGTCAATTTTAAGTCAATGCAAAAGAAATCCACAAGTTGGACTACGACGGGCTCGACATAAGTAACAATCAGGCGCCAACCTTCTGAAACAGATTAATGAAAGAACCGTTACATCACGAAGATATGCCTATATAATTTTGAACCCCTTTAACCCCCACTTTTATATAGTAAAACCTGGGTTTACAGGGGTTACATTATTTTTCTTATTTTTGCTCAAAAACCTAGATTGTGGGTACTCGTTAATCTAGGTTTTTGAGCAGAAACATGAAAAATATTATAATTTTTCATCTGAAAATTTTCCTGTTTTTGGTTGTAAAATTTTCAATACATTTGAATAGGCGTATTTATGTAATGTTCAGTCTGAGACCAGACTCACCGAGGTACAATTCAAGAAGGAAAAACAATGTCAAAATATGTGAAGATACCACTATCACAAAACTCAGCCCAACTCGAGCACACCAAAACAAGGAGATATGAGGGACAAATACGGTCAACACAGATAACAGGTATGAAACCACAAACGCACAAATAGACGAGAACTACAACAGAAGAACCACCTTGGAACGGTCAGTCGGAAAACTATCGATTCGCATAGGGGTCCGCTACATCAGCTGTGAAACATCACAGTGAAACACATATAATCAAAACACTGTAAGGGACTCAATGCTGGCCATGCAAAGGTGGTAATGAAAGGCACTGTGTAATGAGGCTAAATAGTCATAAGTTGAATTCAGTCTTCCAAGGGATCTCATCATCCGCAGTCGGAAACAGTAATCTTTCGGCCACTCGTATGCTTACTGTGTTTGACACTTAGTTTTGTGATAAGGGTTAATATGGTTTGAGCTGAGTTATAAAGGATGACATATGAGAATACTTACCCTCTCCGTAATTCTTGCCGGTCCTGTCTGCAACACACACTGACACACATATATGTCAGAGTGTTTGAAACAGCTGTCACGTTGTTATTCAAATTTTAAATATTAAATTTGGATTTTAATCATCGAGCAAATATTAAATATTACTACTTATCATTCTAAGACAGCGGTTCTAGTACGAGTATTGTTCAATGATTACTTGACCTTGTGACTGCTCGCTGTAGGTCTTTACTATGTTATGTCCTCCCAGGGGCATAACGTTGCATCGACGCTTATGCGAAGTTAACGTCGCGTGCCCGCTGGACGTTGTCTTGATGTTGGTTTAAACAATATTTTATTTGTTCCTTTACATGGTAACAAATAAATACATCAAATGTTCCAGGATCTGACGGTAAGCTAGAAGCTTATACGGGTCATTTGTCCTGATGTTGTGTTTGATTGGTCCCGTCTGGTAATATGATCACTTCGTTGGAGATTAGGAAGCTGGTTGCTTTCTTTTTCGTTAGTGTGTAACGTGTATACTGTCCTTTCTATGTTGTCTTCTTCTTGACGTCACTGGTAGGCTATGTTCTATGATTGTGACTCTTCCTCGACACGTTAAGCGAAAATGTACCTTTGAACATGCACCAAATGCACATTCAGATCATTGTGCGCATGCGCAAAGTATTATTCGGGCATTCGCTCTCCATTTATACATTCTGCATTATCCAATAGTTCTGTTAGCGGGCAGTGAAGGCCTGATCACGCTGTGCGGATACACAGGCTGATCTGGGCTTTCGGGTATCCACATCTGCCCGAAGACACGTTTTCGCATGGCGCGGCCCATATATTTTTTATTTATTTTTTTTCCTCGCACACAACATAATTGGATTATATCTGACTATAATGTACTATTAAATCTGAGACGGATTTGCCATGAAAATATGCCCATTTCTTTTAAATATATAGTTTCTTACAGCAGGCTAGTTGTATTTCATTACTTTAATCGAAACTACACAGGTAGCTGGTTTAACAGTATTTCTTTGTACCTTTCTGGCTTCATTCCGGATGTAGAGGCAAGTCTTGATTCTGAAAAGGAAGAAAATGTATATTTTGTTTTCCCAGCTTTTTAAAGTCTTAATTTGAAAAGGATTATTGTTTTTATCCTTTTAAACAGTAACAGAAAAACACCCATCAAATAATAAACTCACAGACAATAAAAAACATATTAAGCTGAGCAATTTGGTGAAAAAAATTGTGAAAATCAGTTGAGAAATAAGAAAGTTATTGAGCTTTGAAGATCTAGAAAATAATGTAAAGGAATCCGCCATTTTGTCGAGTTGGTGAAGTCATAACTACTTTATTAAATATGCGAACATTAAATAAATCCAATGTTAAACTACATGCATTGTATTGTTATATACATATAAATGTGTTCATTTATATATACACTATCAAATAACGCAGAAAAGCAGCGTATTCCTGTCAGAACATAGCTTTTTATTTGTGTCATATAAATTGAATATCTAATTCAAGCTTTAAAATGGCAGCGTCCATGCCCACAATTTTTAAAAAAAGTTGAAACTGTAATAGCTCACTTATGTTTTCATCGCTTTTGATCTTTTTCTTATTTTTCCCAGCAAATAGGCTTTCACGTTACAAGCACGCTTTGCTTGAAATGTGAAAGTCTACTTTCTATGAAAATTAAGACAATAACGTCTGCTGAATCTTGCCAGGGTGGTACAGGTTAAAAGTAGGACAAAATTAAACAAAACTTACATATTGCTTTTGAGCACCACAGAAGTAGGACACAATCAAACACAAGTTACATGTTGCTTTTGAGCACCATAGAAGTAGGACACAATTAAACACGAGTTACATGTTGCTTTTCAGCAGCACATTTTTATGTGAGGCTTCACTCAGGGTGAAGTTAGCTAGCTGTAAAAGTGCTTTAACCCCCGCCCCCCCCCCCTCTGGTGGTTTACTCTACTGACCGTTCTAAGGCGGTGGTCCCGGTGTTAGTCTTACTCTTTGTTGCTTTGTGGTTTATTCTACGAGGCGATTTGTTGTATGTCTTACTATGTGTCATTTTGTTCTTGTGTTTTTCAGTCCTTTTAGTATTGCGATTACCTCGCTTGGGGAAGAGAGAGCTAATCTTAGTGCTTTTCGTACGTTTGTTCGATTTGTGCTTGTTTGGATTTGTCGGTTTCCTCTTCCTCTTGGTGTCTGGGAAGGGCTGCGGTTTGTGATTGTGGCACTCCCTGGACTTTTCTCTTACCTTTTTCTGTAGTAAGTAGCCTAAGTGACACAGTAAATTACATTACCCAGGCTTGTGAAACGGTGTTCGTAATACAAATATACTAAATTAAAAAAAAAAAAAAAAAATAGAGTGTTCTTGTCTTTGGGTCTTTCTTGGTAGAGTAAACCCTCTTCATATCGACACTCGATACAACGATATAAATAGTTGTAATAATAATTTGATTGGCACGAAACTTTCGCTCAAGAGGTGCATTTAATCAGGAATTTTGCAAGAACAATGTATTCAATATTTCAAGCAGCATACTTCAGGATATTTGGTAGCATCACCTCACTGAGAAAATTATAACACATAGGTATTCAAAACTTATGTTTTGCATGAAATGAGAATAAAACAAAATCTTTCTCGCATATAATTCTGGTCATTGAGGAGTCTTTGCAACAAATTCATTTTAATGCCATTATCTTTGGGAACAAATGCTGTCGTTGTAACGAGGGTTCACTGTTATTTTGTGAATATTTCAACAAAAACGCTGTCTGTGTTTTGTACTTGTCAACAACAACTTGTGTATTGTTCTTTATATGGACCCCATGATTAGATGTACAACTTACCGCTAATGTTTCCACTCGCTACATTGTAGTACACGTCATCATTTCCATCTGTCTTCCTAAACATACACAAGCATAAACTTAAAAACAAGCAAAAAAACAAAAACAAAAACAAAACAACAACAACAACAACAACAAAAAAAAAACAAACAAAAACAAACAAACAAACAAACGAAAAAACAAAACAACATCACCACGTCCACCACCACCAACACCACCACCACCAAAAAAAACAAAGAACAACAGCAAAAACAGCAAAAAAACAACACACAACGAAGACGACGACGACGACCACCACCACCACCACCACCAACAACAACATCAACAACAAAAACAACAACAACAACTACAGCAGCAAATAAAAAGGCATTATTAGTCTTTCGCTGCGAATGCATATTCTTGAATGTTGCTGTAACATTGTGGTTTGACTAGCGGCACATTGCCCAAGCAAACACACCAAACACAGTATAGTGTGTTCTGGATTCATTACTGTAGCATGTTTCTTTACATTTTTGTCTAAAATGTAAAAAATTGGCATGAATCGGCAGTAGCTGCCATGCATGATAATAACACTTCCAAGTAACACTTATACGCCCTGTAAATACACCTTTTTTCAAATACATATTCGTGAAATGTAGCGGTAACATTATAACCTGTTGGTCTTATCAGCAGCATACAGATGCTAGGGAGGTAACTGTAGTTAGGTCCGTGAACGTCATAACGTGCAATCAGCAAACAAAACCCTCTTCAAATACAAACGTATAAGAATGCATATTCACGAAAGTGTTCTGTTGTAGTGTAAAATCTGACTGTTATACTGTAACATTTAGGTCTGAAACGCATTATATAAACAAGTGCCATGCAACTACATTAATGTCCTTGTAACATATTTGTAATTTCAGAGTAGCACATAAAACATACAGTTTCTGCGTTTTGATAATTCTGTAGCATTATACATTGCTGCTGGAGGCCTGTATTCCGAAATTGAGACTCTTTCTGGGTATATCATATTTTACACTACTTCTTGGAGTGCATAGTCACGAAATATTACTATAACATTATAAAATGTTGATCTGACTAGCGATACATAGGTATTTGTCATTCATGTAACCGCAGAAACCTCCGTGCAACATTATCGTAATTTCCAAGTGGCAGCCAAAAATCCAGTATAGTCTCATTGCGTGCATATTCCCGAACTGTTACAGTAACATAGTAAAAGTTTGGTCTGAAACGCATCACATAAATGTCTATAATGCAACCGCAATAACTTCCATGTAACTTCATAGTAACACATAAACGTGCACAAATACAGTCGCTGCGAGTATAATTATATATTTACGAAGTATTGAGCTGACTAACGGCATATAAATTTGTGTCATGTACACACAGTTATTTGCACATAACACCTTCGTAACATCCACGTATACACAAAATCTTGCAATTATACTTTCTTAGAGTGCAAATCCACAAAATGTCACCATTACAGTGAAAACGTTTACTTTGACTAGACCCACATGACAATTTGTCGCGCTATGTGAGTAAAGGTCAGGCTACATGATCGTGACATCCTAATAAAGAGCTCAAAGATTCAAATATTGTATGTATATGTACGAGTGTTCAGTCACTAAATTTTACTTGAATATTGTAACAGTTTACTCTGTCTAGCGGCAAATAGTGTTTGCTATATAACTGTAGCAAAGCTCGCGTAACATCATTTTTACAATCATGTCACAAGTACAAACCTCTAAAATATAGTATGTACGAATGCGTATTGGCAAAATAATACTGTAACATTGTAACAACTGATCTGCCGCAACAGGGATACATTTGTCTTTGAGCGCAGTAACTTCCATTTCCGTGTAACAGTGACGTAACTTATGTTAATACACACACACACACACACACACACACACACACACACACACACACACACAGAGTAACCGCAATGACTTCCATGTAACAACCCTGTAACTTCCAAGTAATACACAAAGATATAAATATATTCTCGTTGAGATCATATTTACGGAATGTTACTGTAAAGTTGTAATGATTTTAACTGGCGAAACACAACTGTTTGTTACCTAGCCTTAGTACAGTAAATGCAACATTAACATCCACGTAAAAGAAATTACTGCGAAAATCTGAAAATTTAAAATGTTGTTTCTATTTCTCTAGGTGCAATTATGAAAAGTCGATAACACTTAGTTGTGAGATAATTCTATTAGTCATAAGCCTTAAGCCATTTATGCCACAAAAGGGAAATTGCCAAACAATGTAGATCAGATCAGGGTCTACACTGCTTGCATTAAATACAGGAATTTGATAAAATATGGTAATAATAAAAGCCGGCCAGACAACCCTTTTAATGGAAATGGACCGGTCCAAAGATTTAAGGTAGAAGAATCCACTCGGTATAAATGAGTCAATGTCTTTACGGATGAGCAGGTTTATTTTAGAACCAGGGCTCAACACGAAAGATTAACAAAAGAGGTATGACCTTATTATTACAGAATGACATTATTTAGGAACTGAACCTGAATTTAGTGGCACCAACAAAATACTACATATCTTAACCTTTGTCCTGATGAATAAATTATCATGCCCATTTCTAATTTTCAGTCAATCAGATTACTTGATCCAGATTGTTGATATAAATTCACATACTTAATAGCAAACAGTGCAGATCAATATCAATTGGCTTCTTTAGAAGCCAACTGATCTGGACCTTCACTGTTTGCAAAGGCAAGACGTATCCGGGTTCAACAGGACTATGGTTAAATTGGACTTACCTAAGTACTTCTGTTTTTGAGGCTGTACGAGCGTACAATGTAAAAGAGAGATAAATATAGATACAGATATATAAATATATTAACAGTCATCAGGAATGGAATCACTTTAAAAGAAGGCAAATGTCAAAATTGTGTTTTGCCACCTTCTTAAAAGGGTCTACTCTAAAAGTAAAGCGTTTGCAACTTCTTATCTTTAGGAGTAGTTCTCTTTACAGAAAACACTTTTTGCACAGCAAAGAAAAAGAGGAAACTGTTGTCTTTCTTGTCAAAATGGTGTTATATATATTATCAATAAATCAATGTAACCGATCGTCGTAATAGTTTTTTCTCTCTTAAGAAAAGAAAAACATTAAATAAAGACTAGAAATAGAATCAAAGAAGCTAAAGAAAACATTTCCTGTAAACCTTAACAGATATTTCTTTCGAATATAGAGATTGCAGATAATAAGGATAAATTTTTAAACTACTACCGTAGAATTTAATCAAAATATTGCGTTTTGATAGAGTGCCCGTTTGTTAAATTTTCATTAGCATCTAAATGATACTATGAAGTTTAGTTTGCATTTTACCTTTCAAAAGGGGAAGAGCAGTACAAAAATCTAGATAACCTTTTCTTTTCTAAATCAGAAAAAAGTACAAAAATCTAGATTTTATTTTATTTACTTTAGCGGAAAAAACTACAAAACTCTGGATTACTTTTTATTTTTCTAAAGTGCAAGGCCGTTATAAAAGTAAAGAATACATTTTTTTGTTTTTCTGAAGTGCAAGTACAGTACCAAAATCTAGATTACATTTTATTGTTCTAACGTGCAAGAACAGTGCAGATAAGTTTAGATTACCTTTCATTTTTCTAAAGCGCAAAAACAGTACAAACACTAGCATGGACAGCAGGGCTACACCAACGAATCCTCCGATGCTTCCACCAACTACTTTGCCGGTTTTGTTGGAATCCACCGCATTGGAGTCACCTATAGATAATAAAACAAGATACCCACGGGTCACAACTGTAAATGAAACAGTTATTGCATAGCTGCAGATGCCACTAATTTATTTTTAAAATATGGTACTTCGTTTTGGAAATTTCGCACATTTCGTACATTAAAATATGCTCTTTGGATCAAATGTTTCTGATTCACTTCATGTGAGTACAAGATCCGGTTCTAGTTTCAGGTTAACCGACAAAAGGTCAATGATGCGTTGTGATCAACAATGGATTCGTTCTCCTCATCTCTATGATGGTCTACGTCCACGGGTAGGTTCCTTTATCTTCTATGAAAAGATTGTACGACGTTGATGAAAATATTTTTGGCTTGAGAACGGGTACCAATTAGACTGGTGAGGACTGGAACCAGCAAAAAATATACAAAGGCAAAGGGCTTTATTAGAAAAAGCAAAAAAGAAATCAAAAAACAAAAAAAACAAAACAAAAAAACAAACAAACAAAAAAACAACAAACAAAAAACAAAAACAAAACAAAAAACAAAAATAACAATAAAAAACAACAAAAAAAAAAAAGAACAACAACGTCAAAACAAACACACAAAAAAAGGAAGCAAAAAAACAAAAAAAAACAAAACAAAAAAAAAAAAAAAAAAAAAAAAGAACAACAACAACAAAAAAAACAACAAAAACAACAACACAACACAACCCCCCCAAAAAACCCCACAAAAAAACAAAATAAAAATCAACAACAAAAAACAAACAATAAACAGAACAAAACAAAAAAACAACAACAATAAACAAACAAACAAACAAAAGCAAAAACAAACAAACAAAAAAACAAAACAAAACAAACAAAAAAACACACAAAAAAACACACACACACGAAAAAACAAACAAACAAAAAACAAACAAAAAAACAACAACAAAAAAAACAAAACGCTGATTGGACATTTATAAATAAGACTGTTTGAGTTATTTCTGCTTTACACAAAAATATAATTTATTTAACTGCAGACAAAATTAAATTTGTCAAATTGTATCTTAGTGTTCTATTGTTGGAAGATCGGCCTTGGTAAACTTCTTTTTTGTTGTTTCATACATGATGATAGACGGTATGAAGTCAATTCGTTCTCAAGTCAATTCGTACTTAAGTCAACTCACTCTCATTTTCGTCACCTTGTACTCATTTTTCGAGGGCCTGAGTCGCTTTATTGGCAAGTACAGTATCCTTTTTTTCGGTTTTCACCACTGATACAATAACTTCCATTGCAACTAAAAGACTGTTTCCACATGAAAAATGCTTAGAATAACCTCTCACGCAACAAACATGATTCCAACCAAAAAGTGGGAACCATCGATAATCATTATGTGTCATTATACTGCATAGGAACAAGTTTCACAAATTGGAAAATCACTAATTATAAACATTTCTACAACACTTTCATGTTTTTTATGAATTGCCTGCTGAATAAGTCTCAATAAAACTTAATCTATTACCAAACAATACCAAAGTTTATTTGTGTCTGTGGCAGAGTTCTATTTAAAAAAAATCGTAGTTTGTTAATAGAGTAAAGCCTTCCCTACATCAGGCATGGTATAATGAGGTACACACAACAAAGTGCAAAAACGGATGGATGCACAGACATATGGGGACCTCGCAATGACATAAGTTCATCTGGCCAGTTTACCAAGAAAAATCTTTGACGCCAGTGGGACTCGAACATAACCTGTATTATAAAGACTCTAATCGGTAGTTCATCCTATCCTATATAGGGAAAACATGCACTATTTCGAAAACAACAACAAGAAAAAAACTAAAAAACAATTTGAAAACAATTAAACAAAAAAAACCCCAAAAAACAAAACAAAAACAACAACAAAAACAACAACAAAAAAACAAACAAAAAAAAAACAAAACAAAAACAAACAAACAAAAAAAAAAAACAAAAAAAAAAACAACAACAAAAAACAAAAAAAAAAACAAAAAAAACAAACAAAAAAAAAACACAACACCACTCCCTGTCCCAAAGTAATCATCAGATTTTCTCCAATCATCTTTAGAGGGTTCATGTATTTATTTAAAAAAAAAATGATATAGTGGTGTAATAAAAAAATAAAATATTTTCTCTTGTGTCCACCGGGATTTCAACCCACAACCCTCAAGTTGTAAATTACTATGTTGTCTACATCTATATACAATAGAGCATTACGAAAACACGCCTATTCAAATATGTTGAAAATTTTACAACCAAAAAAGGAAAATTTCAGATAAAACAATCTGATATTTTTCATATTTCTTCTCAAAACATAGATTATGAGTACTCGTTTGAACCGCCTCGACGAGGCGGTTCTAACGAGTATCACAATCTTTGTGTTTTAGTAAACTAGGAAAAATAAGGTATGTCCCTGTAAACCCCAGTTTTACAATGTAAAAGAGGGGTTTAAGGGGGCCAAAACTATATAGGCGTGTTTTCGTGATGGAAATTTAAAATGTCAAATGTCTCTTTTTCCAAAATTAATCAACAGATTTTCTTCTTTTTTGGTAGGGTTGATGTCTGTAATGTTACAAACAAACTTTGCAAGTTCCAAAAGAATTATGTAACAAGTGTAGACTTAATCGCATAAACAAGAAAAAGTTAAATGTTTGAAATGGTTCCTTTTCCCATATCTGACGAATTTTCTTTATTTTCAATGGGATAAATGTCTATGATAATACAACTAATCTAAGCACGTTTCAAAAGAATTGGACGAAAACTGTGGACTTAATCATGCAAACGAGAAAAAAAATCATAAAAATTTTATAAGAGTCCTTTTTCCATAATGTTCGACGGATTTTCTTCATTTTGATAGGGTTATTTTTACAATGAAACAAACAATCTGTGCAAGTTTCAAAAGAACCGGATTAAAAATGTGGACTTTATCGCGTAAATGAGAGAAAACGAATAACCAAAAATTTAAAAAAGTCTTTTTTCCATAATGTTTGAGGATTTTCTTCATTTTCCATAGATTAATTCTTTCAACGATACCAACAATCTTTGCAAGTTTAAAAAAAAATTGACCAAAACTATGAAATGAGAAGATAATGGACGGACGGATGCACGGATGGGAACCAAGCCAGGACATAAGCTCTTCTGGCCTTCGGCCCGTAGAGCTAAAAACGAAAGAAAAACTTACAAATATAATAGAAACTGAAGCAATTCTAATAGATTCACCTTTAAGATTGTATTCTTAGAAGAATGAATTAAAAAAAAACAACAAAAAAAAAAACAAACAAATATTTACTTCCATTAAATACCAATTAAATTCGTTTGCCTTTTATATAGTTACATAATTACCATGTGCATAGAAAGGTAACAAAACTACATGTATTTAAATAAATACAAAGGTTTATTGCGGTGATTTTCGACTGCATAATTTGTAGACATTCAGGGAATGTAAAAGTTTGACCAATTTGATTGTCTTTACTTGATCGCCGCTATTATATGGTTGATCATTGACAGGATGAAAAGATAATTGATCTTTTTAAGAGAGAGAGAGAGAGAGAGAGAGAGAGAGAGAAATGCATCGGAAATTTAAATGTCCATACAAAGCCACCTTCTGTAGTACAAAGTAACAACAGGATGGTCTTTCATTCCCTCTTATAAATAGAAATATCAAGTGACTATGCGAAAACCAAACCTTTGCTGTTTAATGCATGTAGATTTCAACTACTTTGCATTTAATGGGCTCTGAAATAATGGCATTTTCAGACAAAACGTATATGATTTACAATTCGCATTGCAAGTTTCTGTTGTTAGAAAACTCTCATGACAAGTTTCTTATTGTATGCTTAGGACTAAAAATTGCCTTTATACAAAACATATTATGTCCTTTTATCATTTTTTTCTTACTTCTTAATCATGCATTGATTGGATAGATGGACTGCCGGACACTCCACCACTGTATTTTAAACAAAATTGACAGTATGATCTTGCTCAAAATAACCTCTCCAATTCTTAATGTTCGCCCAGCCGGCGGAGCATTCATGCCCCCTCCACTCCCCCACACACTCATTTCATAAGCGGAGACATATCAGTGTCGTGCGAAAATGCGGGTGGATGTAAAATATTGCCATTTGTAACTTCTAATTACTTCATTTTATGCATCATTAACACTCACCGATGCATATATCCTTAAATAGAGGTCCAAAAATGAGAACGAATTGACCAAAAACATGAGTACGAGTTGACCAAAATGCTGGCGAATCGACTAAAATGAGCACGAATTGACCGAACAGTGAATACGAATTGGCCATATGAGTACGCATTAACCAAATCGATGAGTGCGAATTGACCAAAATGAGAACGAGTAGACATGAGTTCGAGTTGACTTGAGTACGAGGACTGGGAACCTTGATAGACCCCTTGGTTGTAGTGATGTATGTTGTCAGTCGAAGGATAACCTTTAATTTGGGACCAGATTTAGAAGCCGATAAATATTGTGAGGGTCAGAATGTTTCCAGACGCTCTTTTGAAAGCATATGGAAAAGTAATAATGTTCCTTGTTCCTCAGTAGGACAGCCACAAAAGAAAGAATATTCGAGCCATGTTACAAAAAGAGTGCTTTAACGCACTCGTTCAGGCACAGGTATGCGAATAAGAAGAGCGTTTGTTGTATATGTGGAGAAAGCCTACCAAATCTAACGGTAAATGTGAAGGTCCTAAACAGACTGAAAGCGCCATCATGAAAACACAAACATCAAAAAAAGAAAGAAAGAAAGAAAAAAAAAAAAGAACAGAAATCAAAACAAAACCAAAAAAAAAAAAAAAAAAAAAAAAAAAAAAAAAAAATAAATAAATAAAAAAACAAAAAAAAAAACAAAAACAAAATCAAAGGACACATTGCGGATTAGAAAAATGGAGTCTCCAGCGGTTGTATTGAGACTCTTCATAGGCCTATATAATTTTGACCTCCTTAAAACTCATTTTTATATAGTAAAACTGGGGTTTACAGGTGTATACATTATTTTTCTTAGTTCTGCTCAAAAACATAGGTTGTGGGTACTCGCTTAGGCGGTTCTAACGAGTATCCATAATCTATGTTTTGAGCAGAAATATGAACAAGAGGGCCATGATGGCCTTGTAACGCACACGTGAGTATCATAGCACTTAGAAAACCTGACCCATAAATGATCAAGGGAAACATTCTGACCAAGATTTAAAATGATTATATTAACAAGTAAGACAATGTAGCATGCCTTATGGACCATGAAATATAGATCAAGGTCAAATATGAATGACTGCACTCAAGAGGTAATGCTAAGATGTATGCATGTGCTAAGTATCACTGGCTGTAGGACCAATAATTACTGAAAAAGTGACCTAAATGCAAAAACTAGACAAAGTCAGTGGACCGTAGAATATAGGTCACGGCCAATTATAGATGACTGCATTCAAGAGACCATGTTAAGATGTCTGCAAGTGCCAAGTATCACTGCTGTAGGACCAACAGTTACTGAGAAACTAACCTAAATAATAATAATAAAACACTTAAGAAAGTCACTAGACCGTGAAATGTACGTCATAAGTGACCCAGGTCCAAACTTGACCAAGAGATCATCGAGACAAACATTTTGAGCAAGATTCATGATGACTGCACATGCTCAGGGCCCTTTGGTTTCAGAAAAGCTTTTTCTTTAAGTTTTAGCTCTATGTCTCTAAATTAATAAATGACCCTCAGGGCATGGCCAAATTGGACTTCAGGGGCATGTTGGTAGGATGTACGTAGGAGACCATTAAACATTACTACATACTAAACATAATATGTAAGCTGTGGGCCTCGTGGTTTCAGATTTTTTTTTAAAGTTTTTCCCAGTATAAGTCTGTGCTAATGACCCCCAGGACGTGACCAATTTGGACCCCAGGGCATGGTTGGCAGGATTTATGTAGGAGACACTAAACATTGCTACATACTGAATATGTTAGCTCTGGGCCTCATGGCTTCATAGAAGAAGATTTTTGAGGGTTCTTTAGCTATATAGTTCAATATAAACAAATAACCCCCTGGGACATGGCCAGTTTGGACCCTAGGGTCTTGACTGGCAGGATTTATGTAGGGGACAACTAAACATTGCTACATACTAAATATATAAGCTGTGGGCCACATGGTTTCAGAGAAGAAGATTTTTATTTTTTTCCATTATAAGCTAATGACCCATGGGGCATGGTCAGTTTGGACCCCAGGGCTTGATATGCAGGATTTATGTAGGGGACCACTAAACATTGCTACATATAAAACACATGATCTGTAGGCCTCATGGATTTAGAGAATAAGATTTTTTAAGGTTTTTCTCATTATACGTCTATGGGAGTTAATGACCCCAAGGGAATGGCCAATTTGGACCCCAGGGGCATGGTTGGCAGAGTTTATATAGGGAACCACTTAACATTGCTACATACTAAATACAATATATAAGCTGTGGGCCGCATGGTTTCAGAGAAGAAGATTTTTTTTCCTCATTATAAGTCCATAGGAGCTAATGACCCCCTGGGTCATAGCCAATTTGGACCCCAGGGGCATGGTTGGTAGAATACATGTAGGAGACCACCAAAAATTGCTACATTTTAAATATTTAAGCTGTGGGCCTCATGGTTTCAGAAGAGACGATTATTTTTTTTCCATTACTATAGTCTATGGGAGCTAATGACCCCCGGGGCATGGCCAGTTTGGACCCCAGGGGCTAGATTAGCAGGATTAATATAGGGGACCAGTAAACATTGCTACATACTAAATACATAAGTGAGCCTGATGGTTTCAGAGACTCGTATAAGTCGGTGGGAGTAAATGACCCCCCCCACGTGGCATGGCAATTAGGACCCCAGGGCATGGTTTTCAGAATTTATCAGGGGGCCACTAAACATTGCTACACACTAAATATATGAGCAGTGGGCCTCATGGTTTCAGAGAAGAAGATTTTTATAAGGTTTTCCCATTATAAGTCTATGGAAGCTAATGACCCCTAGGGCATGGCCAATTAAGACCCCAGTTTTGGCCCTAGGGTCTTGACTGGCAGGATTTATGTAGGGGACCACTAAACATTGCTACATACCAAACATTTAAGCTGTATGCCTCACGGTTTCGGAGAAAAATATTCTTTTATTTTTTTTCGATTATAAATCCATGGGAGCTAATGAACCCTGAGGCGTGGCCAATTTGGACCTCAGGGGCATGGTTGGCAGGATTTATGTAGGAGACCACCAAACATTGCTATATACTAAATCTGTTAGCTCTGGGCCTCATGGTTTCAAAGAAGATTTTTGAAAGTTCTTTAGCTATACAGTTCTATATAAACATATGACCGCCTGGGGTGTGGCAAGTTTGGACCTCAGGGGCTTGATTGCCTGAATTTATGTAGGGGACCACTAAACATTGCTACATATCAAATATATAAGCTGTGGGCCTCATGGCTTCAGAGAAGAAGATTTTTTAAGTTTGTCAAATTTAAAGTCTATGATCACTGGGGCGTTGCCAATTTGGACCCAAGAGGCATGGTTGGCAGGATTTTTGTAGGAGATCACTAAACATTATTATACACTAAATTTGTTAGCTCTTGGCCTAATGGTTTTAGAGAAGATTTGTGAAGGTTCTTCAGCTATAAAGATCTATATAAACATATGACCCCCCTTGGGTGTGACCAGTTTTGAGCCCGTGGGGGGTGGGGGCTTGATTAGCAGAATTTATGTAGGGGTTCACTAAACATTGCTACACACTAAATATAATCTAAATTTAATAGGTGCTACCTATATCCGTGCGTCCAAATTATCATCACATGCTTCATAGGTGGGTTGGCCAGATCTAACTGAATTTGATTTCAGACCACGCTTGACTTCTGAATACACTGCATCAATTGCGATATAAAGTTCAAGTCATTTTAGCAGTTCAGAGATATTGCTTCCAAATTTGTGGGACTTGTACCCGACCCGATCACATGAATTCGGGTCCTGCTTAGTTACTAGCAGCTCTGCAATGGAGGCTTTAGGCAGCCCATCTATTTCGCGGGCCCCGATGGGCGGGGCCATGCTTTCCGAATACCGAAAACAAGTATATGCCGGTGACAGGTACAACGACAATACACTATCGTTCGCTTACCTGAAATACGTTATACTGCTGCAATAGTTTTTCTAAAGATTTTTGACCGTTTGTGCGTTTTTGTCTTTTTTGCGAGTTTTAAAGTTATGAAAAGCAGAAAAAAACAAAAAACAAAAACAAAATCAAAATTAAAACAATTTACAAAGCGGTTGAACAAACACATTATTGTATCGACGTTTTTTTCAGATTATTACGTGAAAAGAGCGTGAAGTGTATGTGTTATCTTAAAATCTACATCAAAGTGTACCTTACGCACAAAACGAATCATGCTTACCTTGTAAATAGACGGAGAAAAGGTAGAAGTAAAATTCGAAGTGGAGACAAAATTTAAAATGGCTGCGATCGCAAATTTTGTAGGCCGAGGTCATAAGTCTCGTGATTTAACTCCTTGCAATAGGAATACTTGGCGTTTTTGGCTGTTTAGTTGCCATTTTCGGCACGGCCGCCGTGTCAACAGTCTCCGCCAAATGACGGAACGCTTATTGTTTTTCAGGATAAGTACCGAACCACCCACGCGTTTGTTGGACCGGTACATTTTTGGTCACACACATCACTGGTCACATCGGTATTCTATAGTAGTGCGTCTGCACGCCGAACCGCTTCGCGGTTCGGTGAACTGTTTCGCAGTTCCGGTTGGACGCACTTATAAGCTATGGGCCTCAAGGTTTCAGAGAAGAAGATTTTTTTAAGTTTTTCCCATTATAAGTCTATGGAAGCTAATGATCCGGGGCGTGGCCAGTTTGGACCCCAGGGCTTTGGTTGGCAGGATTTGTGTAGGGGACCACTAAACATTGCTACATACTAAATATATAAGCTGTGGGCCTCATGGTTTCAGAGAAGAAGATTTTTTAAGTTTTTCCCATTATAAGTCTACGGGAGCAAATAACCCCCGGGGCATGGCCAAGTCGGACCCCAGGGGCATGGTTGGCAGAATTTATATAGGAGACCACTTCACATCGCTTCATACTTAATGTATTAGCTCACGGCCTCATGGTTTCAGAGAAGAAGATGTTTGAAGGTTCTTTAGCTATATAGTTCTATATAAATATATGACCCTTAGGGCATGGCCAATTTGGACCCCAGGAGCTTGATCGGCAGGATTTATATAGGGGACTACTTAACATTGCTAAATACTAAATATGTAAGCTGTTGGCCTTATTGTTTCAGAGTAAAAGATTTTTTTTTAGTTTTTCCCATTATAAGTCTATGGGAGCTAATGAACCTCGGGGCGTGGCCAGTTTGGACCCCAGTGGCTTGATTGGCAGTATTAATGTAGGGGATCACTATACGTTGCTACATAATAAATATATAAGCTCTTGGCCTCATGGTTTAAGAGCAGAAGTTTTTTTTTTTTATATATTTTCCCATTATAAGTCTATGGGAGCTAATGACCCCCGGGCGAGGCAAATTTGGACCCCAGGGGCATGGGTGGCAGGAGACTACTTAACATCGCTTCATACTTAATCCATTAGCTCTCGGTCTTATGGTTTCAGAGAAGAAGACTTTTGAATGTTCTTTAGCTAGATAGCTCTTTATAAACATATGACCCTTTTGGCGTGGTCAATTTGGACCCCAAGGGCTTGATTGGCAGGATTTATGCAGGGGACCAGTTTTTCCCATTATAAGTCTATGGAGCTAATGACCCCCGGGGCGTGCCAGGTTGGGCCCCAGTGGCTTGATTGGCAGGATTTATGTAAGGGACCACTAAACATTGCTATATACTAAATATGTAATCTGTGGGCCTCATGGTTTCATAGCAGAAGATTTTTAAAGTTTTTCACATTATAAGTCTATGGGAGCTATATATGCGCGTGACGGCCATCTTGATTTACGGACCGTGACCTTTTGTACAAATTTTCAATCCCCTTTAACACATGAAGTTTGAAGAAATTTGGCCCAGGGGTATCTGAGGAGAAGTCGTTTAAAGGTGTGAACGGACGGACAGACGGACGAACGGACGGACAGACGGACGGACGACGGACGGGGAGTGAACACAATAGCTCATCCTGAGCCTTCGGCTCAGATGAGCTAAAAATATCAGAGTTTTTTTTTATCTGAAAATATTCAGTTTTTGGAGTTGAAATTTTCTATATATTTGAATAGGCATGTTTTCGTAATGATACTAGGCAGGAACTTTAGTGTTCGCATATGATACAGTATTTTAGCAGGGGTACGGCATTTCCAACAAGACAACAGGAGCGCCCAGCGAATACTCAGATCAGCCTACGCATCCGCGCAGAGAACACTCATATTAGACTGCGTGGGTGGACACGGTAATCTGAGTCTTCGCTGGGCGCTCATATTTTAGGAAATGCTGTGACCCGGCTAATGTTCCTTTTTCTTGTACCTGTGCCAACTCATCTCAGAAAATAATTATCCCCGTAACATACCAGAAGAAAGGTAGTTGTTCTACTGAGTATGAAATTCATACCTCAAATCATATACGTGTAATAGACGGCAGATAGCTTGAGGGGAAGGGGCACACCCAGTTAAACAATTTTGACAAGTTTGCAAACCCCTGAAAGTGTTTTGTTAACCCATTGAAGACTGGGGAGCCCTAAACGGGTAACTGGCAAACAGTGCAGACACAGATCAGACGTCTCAGAACGCACGTCTAATCAGGCTCTCCACTGGTTTCAAATAGTTCAACCATTTTCTTAGGAATATCTTTATAATATAGCCTGACATACCTAAAATCGAAAATGGACTCTTCCGATATATAGTGTGGGAGAGTTTACTCAGTCTTTAATGGGTTAATCTTCCGACATTACGGATAATCGTGTGGCGGCATAGCTGCAACAAAATAGTCAGCACACCGATTCCCTCCTATACGTCCAGGCTGAACTGCTGTTTAACCCTTTAAAGAGTTTCCGGCGTTAGAATGTGCACAATACTGGTTAACCGCTTAGAGGACTAAGCCTGCCCAGTTAACGTGTGGTTAGGTAAACTGACCGCGCTCGACATGACTCCATTGGGTTGACTGGGCCGTAAAACCTCAACACAAACAAACTCACCTACACTATATATTGGCAGATTTCATTTTCGATTTTAGGTATGTCAGGCTATATGATATAGAACGCCACCATTTTAGCAATTTTGGCAGAGCGTCACTCAAGAAACATTTCAAAATCCATAAACCGGTTTAGGAGGAGATGTCTCTTAAGTAAATTGTTGACAGACGCATGACAGTCTATGCCCTTTTTCTATTTTTAGATCTGGTGGCTATTTTGTTAAGCCAAAGGGAACCATTTTAGCAATTTTGGTCAAGGGACATAAGAGGAACATTTCTGTGAATTTATTTTGAAATCCCGTCATAGACCTAAGAGGAGATGTTGTTTAAAGGTTTTTCTATTTTTTAGCTCTGGCCATTTTGTTCAGCGGAGCAGAACCATTTTAGCAATTTTGGTAAAAGGGCATTAGAGGAACATTTCTGTGAAATTATTTTGAAATGGGGCTATTAGCCTTGGAGGAGATGTCCTTTACTTTATTTGTTCTTTTTTTAGCTCTGGCAGCCATTTTGTTCAGCCGAGAGGACCATTTTAGCAATTTCGGTAGAGGGTCACTCAAGGAATATTCCTGTAAAATTATTTCAAAATCCATTAACCCGTTTAGGAGGAGATGTCTCTTAAGTAGATTGTTAACAGACGCATGACAGTCTACGCCCTTTTTCTATTTTTAGCTCTGTAGGCCATTTGGTTCAGCCAAACGGAACAATTTTAGCAATTTTGGTAAAGGGTCATAGGAGGAACATTTCTGAAATTATTTTAAAATCCGGTCATAGACCTAAGAGGAGATGTCGTTAAAAGTTTTTTTTTCTATTTTTAGCTCGGACGGCCATTTCGTTTAGCAGTGGAACCATTTTAGCAATTTTGGTGAAGGGGCATTAGAGAAACATTTCTGAGAAACTATTTTGAAATCGGGCAAAAGGTATGGGAGATGTCGTTTAAAGGATTTTTTTTCTATTTTTAGTTCTGATGGCTATTTTGTTTAGCGGTTTAGGAGAAGATGTTTCTTAAGTAAATTGTTGACAGACGCATGACAGTCTACACCCTTTTAAACTCACCTGAGCCAAAGGCTCACGGTGAGCGTTTGTGACAGGTCTTTGTCCGTCGTCCGTCGTGCGTCGTCCGTCTGTCAACTTTTTACTTAAAAGACATCTCCTCCTAACCTGGTGAAGGGATTTTGAAATAATTTTACAGGAATGATCCGAGGGTGACCCTCTACCAAAATTGCCTAAAGGTTCTGCTCGACTAACAAAATGGCCGCCAGAGCTAAAAATAGAAAAAAAAATCTTAAAACGACATCTCCAAGGACACTGAATGGATTTTGAAATAATTTCACAGGAATGTTCCTTAGATGACCCTTTAACAAAATTGCCTAAATGATTCCGATCCGCTCAACAAAATGGCCACAAGAGCTAAAAATAGAAAACTTTTAAGGGATATCTCCTCCCAGGCCAATGGCCCGATTTCAAAATAATTTCACAGAAATGTTCCTCTCATGTCCCTTTACCAAAATTGCTAAAATGGTTCCGCTCCGCTAAACAAAATGGCCACCAGAACTAAAAAAATAGAAAAACAAAACAAAACAAAACAAAACAAAAACAAAAACAAACAAACAAACAAAAAAAAAAAAAAAAAACAACAACAAAAAACAAAAACAAAAAAACAAACAAACAAAAAAACCAACAAAAACAAAAAAAACAACAAAAAAACAAAACAAAAAACAAACAACACTTTAAACGACATCTCCTCCCAGGCCAATGGCCGATTTCAAAATAATTTCACGGAAATGTTCCTGTCATGCCCTTTTACCAAACTTGATAGAATGGTTTAGCTCCGCTAAATAAAATGGCCGCCAGAGCTAAAAATAGACAAACCCTTTTAAACGACATCTTGTTCTAGGCCCAGGACCCGATTTCAAAATAATTTTACTGAAATGTTTCTCTAATGCCCCTTAACCAAAATTGCTAAAATGGTTTGGCTCCGCTGAAAAGAATGGCCGCCAGAGCTAAAATAGATTAAGGGCGTAGACTGTCATACGTCTGTCAACAATTTACTTAAGAGACATCTCCTAAACCGGTTTATAGATTTTGAAATAATTTTACAGGAATATTCCTTGAATGATCCTCTACCAAAATTGCTAAAATGGCTCCGCTCCGCTGAACAAAATGGCCACCAGAGCTAACAAAAAAACAAAACAAAAACAACAACAACAAACCTTTAAACGAAATCTCCCATGCCAGTGGCCCGATTTAAAAATATTTTCACAGAAATGTTCCTCTAATGCCCCTTTTACCAAAATTGCTAAAATGGTTCCACTCTGCTAAACAAAATGGCCGTCAGAGCGAGCCAAAAAAATAAAAAAAAAACCGTTAAACAACATCTCCCCTTAGGGCTATCACCGGATTTCTTTCTGATATGTTCCTCTTATGACCCTTTACCAAAATTTCTAAAATCATTCCGTTGTGCTGAACAAAATGCCCACCAGAGCTAAACAAGAGGACCATGATGGTCCTATATCGCTCACCTGAACAAACAGATTTGCATACTTACTGTTGAAGTTTCAGCCAAGTTCACTGCTCTGAATTTTATAGCCCTGCACCCTTCACACCCCTCCCACCCCCATGATGTTTTCTTTTTAATGCATCATGACAACTAAACTTTGAAAGAGGGTCACCAAAGCAACACTCCTGCCAAGTTATATTGAAATTGGTCCAGTGGTTTCTGACAAAAAGATTTTAAAGTGTTTTATATAGTTGTAAAGCCCTACCACCTAACGGCCATTTGTTTTGACGAATCATGACAGCTTGAACAAACTTGGTAGAGGGTCACCAAAGAAACATTCCTGCCACGTTAAATTGAAATCGGTTCAGTGGTTACTGACAAGAAGATTTTCAAAGTTTTCTATCTAGATATATAGGGAAAATAAGCCCCACCCCCTAGCAGCCATGTTTTTTGACAAATCAGGATTACTTGAACACGCTTGGTAGAGGGTCAGAAAAGCAACATTTAAATTAGTCAGGGGGTATTTGACAAGAAGAATTTCAGAGTTTTCTATACAGATATATACGGAAAATAATTTTAAAGTTTTCTATACAGATATATATGGAAAATAAGCCCCGCCCCCCTGGGGACCATGTTTTTTGACGTATCATGAAGGCTTGAACAATCTTGGTAGAAGGTCACCAAAGCAACATTCCTGCCAAATTACATTGAACTCGGTCCAACGGTTTCTTACGAGAAGATTTTTTAAGTTTTTTTTATATAGGTATATAGGGAAAATAAACCCCACCCCCTAGCGGTCATGTTGTTTGACGAATCATGACAGCTTGAACAACCTTGGTAGAGGGTCACCAAAAACATTCCTGCCAGGTTATATTGAAATCGGTCCATTGGTTTCTGACAAGAAGATTATTAAAGTTGTCTTTATAGATATATAAGGACAATAAGCCCCACCCGCTAGCGCCATGTTTTTTTTTTTGACAAATCATGATTACTTGAACAATCTTGGTAAAGGGACACCAATGAAATATTTTTGCCAAGTTATATTGAAATCGGTCCAGTGGTTTCTGACAAGAAACTTTTAAAAGTTTTCTATATAGATATATAGGGAAAATAAGCCCCACCCCCTGGGGGTGGGGGGGGGGGTGGGGGGGGGCATGTTTTTTGACGAATAATAACGGCTTGAACAACCTTGATAGAGGGTTACATAAGACACATTCCTGCAATGTTATATTTAAATCAGTCCAGTGGTTTCTGACAAGAAGATCATTAAAGTTTTCTATATAGATATATAGGGGAAATAAGCCCCACCCCTAGCACCCATATTTTTTGACAAATCATAACGCCTTGAACAATCTTGGTAAAGGGTCACCAAGGAAACATGTCTGCCAAGTTATATTGAAATCGGTCCAGTGGTTTCTGATAAGAAGATTTTTTCAAGTTTACTATATAGATATACAGGGAAAACAAGCCCCGCCACCTAGCAGCCATTTTTGACAAATCATGACGGCTTGGTAAAGGGTCACGAAGGAAACATTTCTGCCAAGTTATGCTGAAATCGGTCCAGTGGTTTCTGACAAGAAGATTTTTTCAAGTTTTCTATATAGATATATATGTAGGGAAAATAAGCCCCGCACTCTTGCAGCCTTATTAGCTCACCTGAGCCGAAGGCTCAAGGTGAGCTATTGTGATCACCCACCGTCGTCGTCCGTCTGTCCGTCCGTTCACAATCTTTAAACAACATCTCCTCCTAAACAACTAATTAGAATTTGACCAAACTTCACAGGAATGATCCTTGGTTGGTCCTCTTTCAAATTTGTTCAAATGGTTCCGGTTCATTGCATATCTAGGTCACAGGAGCTGAAAATAAATTTTTTAACTAAAAACTTAAAAAATCTTCTTGTCAGAAACTACTTGACCGATTTCAGTATAACTTTGCAAACATGTTCCTTTGGTGATCCTCTACCACGATTATTCAAGCCGTTTGGATTCGTCAAAAACATGGCCGCCAGGGGTTCGGGCTTATTTTCTCTATATATCAATTAAAAAAACTTGGCAAAAATGTTTCCTTGGTGACCCTCTACCAAGATTGTTTAAGTAATCGTGATTTGTCAAAAAACATGGGTGCTAGCGGGTGGGGCTTATTTTCCATATATATATCTATGTAGATTTCTAAAAAATCTTCTTGTCAGAAACCAATGGACCGATTTCATTATAACTTGGCAGGAATGTTTTTTTGGAGACCCTCTACCAAGGTTGTTCAAGGTGTTATGATTGGTCAAAAAACATGGCCGCTAGGGGGCGGGTCTTATTTTCCCTATATATCTATATTTAAAAAAATAAAAAAATCTTGTCTTAAGAAACTGCTGGACCGAGTTCAATGTAACTTGGCAGGAATGTTGCTTTGGTGACCCTCTACCAAGATGATATGTCAAAATACATAGCCCCAGGGGGCGGGGCTTATTTTCCATATATATCTGTATAGAAAACTTTAACATTCTTCTTGTCAAATTCCTCCTGACTGATTTCAATAATGCTTAAGTGACTCTCTACCAAGAATGTTCAAGCAATCCTGATTTGTCAAAAAACATGGCTGCTAGGGGAAGGGGCTTATTTTTACAATAGATCTAAATAGAAAACTTTAAAAATCTTCTTGTCAGAAACCACTAAACCGATTACAATTTAACTTGGCAGGAATGTTCCTTTGGTTATCGCTACCAAGTTTGTTCAAGCTGTCATGATTCGTCCTAAAAAAAAAAAAAAAAAAAAAAAATGGTCGTTATGGGGTAGGGCTTTATAGCAATATAAAACATTTTAACAATCTTTTTGTCAGAAAACCACTGGACCAATTTCAAAATAACTTGGCAGAAATGTTCCTTTGGTGACCCTCTTTCAAGATTAAGTCAAGTCGTCATAATGTATTAAAAAGAAAACAAGAGGACAATGATGGTCCTATATCGCTCACCTGAGCAAACAGATTTGCATACTTACTGTTGAAGATTCAGCCAAGTTCACTGCTCTAAGATTTATGTATAAATTTTATAGCCCTGCCCCCCTCCCCCCTCCCCAAGCCATGTTTTTTCTTTTTAACACATCATGACTTGACTTAATCTTGAAAGAAGGTCACCAAAGGAACATTTCTGCCAAGTTATTTTGAGATTGGTCCAGTTGTTTCTGACAAAAAGATTTTTAAAGTGTTTTATATCGCTATAAAGCCCTACCCCCTAACGGCCATTTTTTTTTGACGAATCATGACAGCTTGAAGATATTTGGTAGAGGGTAACCAAAGAAACATTCCTGCCAAGTTAAATTGAAATCAGTTCAGTGGTTTCTGACAAGACGATTTTTAAAGTTTTCTATTTAGATCTATAGGGAAAATAAGCCCCACTCCCTAGCAGCCATGTTTTTTGACAAATCAGGATTGCTTGAACATTCTTGGTAGAGGGTTACTAAAGCATTATTGAAATCAGTCAGGAGGTATTTGACAAGAAGAAATTTAAAGTTTTCTATACAGATATATATGGAAAATAAGCCCCGCCCCCCCTGGGGACCATGTTTTTTGAAGTAACATGAAGGCTTGAACAATCTTGGTAGAGGGTCACCAAAGCAACATTCCTGTCAAGTTACATTACACTCGGTCCAACGGTTTTTTAAAAGAAGATTTTTAAAGTTTTATATATAGATATATAGGGAAAAAATCCCCGCCCCTAGCGGCCATGATTTTTGACGAATCACGATTACTTGAACAATCTTGGTACAGGGTCACCATGGAAACATTTTTGCCAAGTTATAATGAAATTGGTCCAGTGGTTTCTGACAAGAAGATTTTTCAAGTTTTCTATAAAGATATATACGGAAAATAAGCCCCACCCCCTGGCGGCCATGTTTTTTGACAAATCCAAATGGCTTGAACAATCTTTGTACAGAATCACCAAAGGAATATTTCTGCAAAATTATATAGCAATTGGTCCAGTGGTTTCTGACAAGAAGATTTTTTAAGTTTTCTATATAGATATATAGGGAAAAAAAGCCCCGCCCCCTGGCAGCCATGTTTTTTGACAAATCTAAATGGCTTGAACAATCTTGGTAGAGAGTCACCAAAGATACACTTCTGCAAAATTGAATGGAAATCGGTCCAGTGGTTTCTGACAAGAAGATTTTTTAAGTTTTCTATATAGATATATAGGGAAAATAAGCCCCGCCCCCTGTCGGCCATGTTTTTTGACAAATCCAAATGGCTTGAACAATCTTGGTAGAGGATCACCAAAGGAACATTTCTGAAAAATTATATTGAAATCGGTCTGGTGGTTTCTGACAAGAAGACTTTCTATATAGATATATAGGGAAAATAAGCCCCGCCCCCTGGCGGCCATGTTTTTTGACGAATCCAAATGGCTTGAACAATCTTGGTAGAGAATTATCAAAGGAACATTCCTGCAAAAGTATATGGAAATCGGTCCAGTGGTTTCTGACAAGAAGATTTTTAAAGTTTTCTACAAAGATATATAGGGAAAATAAGCCCCGTCCCCTGGCGGCCATGTTTTTTGACGAATCCAAATGGTTTGAACAAGCTTGGTAGAGGATCACCAAAGAAACATTTCTGCAAAAGTATGTGGAAATCGGTTTAGTGGTTTCTGACAAGAAGATTTCTTTAAGTTTTCTATATAGATATATAGGAAAAATAAGCCCCGCCCCCCTGGCGGCCATGTTTTTTGACGAATCCAAATGGTTTGAACAATCTTGGTAGAGAATCACCAAAGGAACATTTCTCCAAAATTATATTGAAATCGGTCCAGTGTTTTCTGACAAGAAGATTTTTTAAAGTTTTCTATATAGATAATACAGGGAAAATAAGCCCCGCCCCCTGGCGGCCATGTTTTTTGACGAATCCAAATGGCTTGAAAAATCTTGGTAGAGGGTCAACAAAGAAACATTTCTGCAAAATTATATTTTGTGGTTTCTGACAAGAAGATTTTTTTAAGTTTTTTGTTAAAAAATCTATTTTTAGCTCCTGTGACCTAGATATGCAATGGACTGGAACCATTTGAACAACTTTGAAAGAGGACCAATCAAGGATCATTCCTATGAAGTTTGGTCAAATTCCAATCTGTGGTTCAGGAGGAGATGTTGTTTAAAGATTGTGGACGGACGGACGACGACGACGACGGACGGTGAGTGATCACAATCCTTTGGCTCAGATGAGCTAAAAAACATGGCTTTGTGGGTACAGGGCTATAAAATTTATACATAAATCTTAGAGCAGTGAACTTGGCTGAAACTTCAACAGTAAGTATGTAAATCTGTTTGCTCAGGTGAGCGATATAGGATCATCATGGTCCTCTTGTTTTTTGACGAATCATGACAGCTTGAACAGCCTTGGTAGAGGGTGACCAAAGAAACATTCTTGCCATGTTATATTGAAATCGGTCCATTGGTTTCTTACAAGAAGATTTTTAAAGATTTCTATATAGATATATAGGGAAAATAAGCCCATACCCTTAGCGGCCATGTTTTGTGAAGAATCACGATTACTTGAACAATCTTGTTAGGGTCACCAAGGAAACATTTTTGCCAAGTTATAACTAAATCGGTCCAGTGGTTTCTGACAAGAAGATTTTTAAAGTTTTCTATACAGATATACAATCTTGGTAGAGGATCACCAAAGGAACATTTCTGCAAAATTATATTGAAATCGGTCTGGTGGTTTCTGACAAGAAGACTTTCTATATAGATATATAGGGAAAATAAGCCCCGCCACCCCTGGCGGCCATGTTTTTTGACAAATCCAAATGGCTTGAACAATCTTGGTAGAGGATCACCAAAGGAACATTTTTGCAAAATTATATGGAAATCGGTCCGGTGGTTTCTGACAAGAAGATTTTTAAAGTTTTCTATATAGATATATAGGGAAAATAAGCCCCGCCCCCTGACGGCTATGTGTTTTGACGAATCAAAATGGCTTGAACATTCTTGGTAGAGGATCATGAAAGAAACATTTCTACCAAATTATATCGCAGTCGGTCCAGTGGTTTCTGACAAGAAGATTTTTTTTAGTTTTCTATATAGATATGTAGGTAAAATAAGCCCCGCCCCCCGGCGGCCATGTTTTTTGACGAATCCAAATGCCTTGAACAATCTTGGTAGAGGATGACCAAACAAACATTTCTACAAAATTATATGGAAATCGGTCTAGTGATTTCTGACAAGAAGATTTTTAAAGTTTTCTATATAGATATATAGTGAAAATAAGCCCCGCTCCCTGGTGGCCATGTTTTTCAACGAATCCAAATGGCTCGAACAATCTTGGTAGAGAATCACCAAAGGAAGATTTCTGTAAAATTATATGGAAATCGGTCCCTTGGTTTCTGACAAGATTTTAAAAGTTTTCTATATAGATATATAGGGAAAATAAGCCTCGTCCCCCGGCGGCCATGTTTTTGCCGAATCCAAATGGCTTGAACAATCTTGATAGAGGATCACCAAAGAAACATTACTGCAAGATTATATTGGAATCGGTCCAGTGGTTTCGGACAAGAAGATTTTTTTAAGTTTTTAGTTAAAAATCTATTTTTAGCTCGTGACCTAGATATGCAGTGGACCGGAATCATTTGAATAACTTTGGAAGAGGACCAATCAAGGATCACTCCTGTGAAGTTTGGTCAAATTCCAACCAGTGGTTTAGGAGGAGATGTTGTTTAAAGATTGTGGACGGAAGGACGGACAGACGGACGACGACGACGACGGACGGTGAGTGATCACAACAGCTCACCTTGAGCCTTCGGCTCAGGTGAGCTAAAAAAGGAAAATGGCGTAGACTGTCATGCGTCTATCAACATCTCCTCCTAAACGGATTAATTGATTTTGAAATACTTTTACAGGAATGTTCCTTGAGTGACCCCCTACCAAAATTGCTAAAATGGTTCTGCTCCGCTGTACAAAATGGCCACCAGAGCTAAAAATAGAAAAAAGAAAACCCTTTTAAACAACACGTCCTCTTAGGCCAATGACCGGATTTCATAATAATTTCACAGAAAAGTTCCTCTTATGTCCCTTGACCAAAATTGCTTAAATGGTTTCCTTTGGCTTAACAAAATGGCCACCAGAGCTAAAAATAGAAAAATGGCATAGTCTGTCATGCGTCTGTCAACAATTAACTTAAAAGACATCTCCTCCTAAACCGTTCAATGGATTTTTAAATAATTTTAGAGGAATGTTTCTTGAGTGACTCTATCAAAATTGCTAAAATGGTGCCGTTCCGCTAACAAAATGCATCCAGAGCAAAAAAAAAAAAAAAAAAAAAAAAAAAAAAGAAGAAAATCTTTAAACAACATCTCCTCCTAGGCCAAGGGCCCGATTTCAAAATAATTTCAGAAATGTTCCTCTAATATCCCTTTCCGAAAATTGCTAAAATGGTTCTGCTCTGCTGAACAAAATGACCACCAGAGCTAAAAATAGAAAAAAAAACCCTTTAAACAACATCTCGTCCTAGGCCTATGACCTGATTTCAAAATAATTTCGCAGAAATGTACCTCTGATTAAGTCATATTCTCCTTGAGTGCTATGATACTCAGATGAGCGATATAGGGCCATCATGGCCCTCTTGTTGTATTTTTTTTTAGCTCTGGCGACCATTTTGTTCAGAGGAGTCAAACCATTTTAGCAATTTTGGTAAAGGGGCATTAGAGGAACATTTCAAAAAAGAATATTTTGAAATCGGGCTTTTAGCCTAGAAGATGTTGTTTGAAAGGGGTTTTCTATTTTTAGCTCTGGCGACCATTTTGTTTAGCGAAGCGGAACCATTCTAGAAATTTTGGTAAAGGGACATGAAAGGAACATTTCTGTGAAATTATTTTGAAATCGGCCATTGGCCTGTGAGGAGATGTCGTTTAAAGTTTTTTTTTCTATTTTTAGCTCTGGCGGCCATTTTGTTTAGCGGAGCGAAACAATTTTAGCAAGTTTTGGTAACGGGGCATGAGAGGAACATTTCTGTTATTTTGAAATCAGGCCATAGGTCTGGGAGGAGATGTCGTTTAAAGGTGTTTTTTTCTATTTTTAGCTCTGGCGGCCATTTTGTTTAGTGGAGCGGAACCATTTAGACAATTTTGGTAGAGGGTCATCTATGGAACATTCCTGGGAAATTCTTACAAAATCCATTCCTTAGCCTAGGAGGAGATGTGGTTTTAAGGTTTTCTATTTATAGCTCTGGTGGCCATTTTGTTCAGCGGAGCGGAACCATTTAGATAATTTATGTAGAGGGTCACCCTCGGAACATTCTTGTATAATTATTTCAAAATCCATTTGGCGGTTTAGGAGGATCTGTTTTTTTAGTAAATTGTTGACAGACGGACGACGCACGACGCACGACGGACGAAATTCTGAACACATTCAGAACTACAGAGCTAGCACAAATCTGTTCCTTGACTCTTTCTTTCCCTCGACTATACGCGCATGGAATAGTCTACCAAACGAAGTCAAAGAAGCATCATCTGTTGCAGCCTTTAAACACGCTTTGAACAGAAACATAAAAATACCTCCTAAATACTTTAACGCTGGTACACGTATGAGTCAAATTCTCCACGCTAGACTGAGGATGGGATGCAGCTCACTTACTCCGACCTTTATCGTAAAAATATCGTCCAAAGCCCTTCTTGTAGCTGTGGAGAATTTGAAAGTGCCAAACATTTCCTTTTCACGTGTGTTAACCACTCAGTTGCTAGGGAAAGATATCTACCACGCAATATACACAGTTATACAATTAATGACCTGTTGCATGGGAAAAACAACCTTTCATTGCATGAGAATGAAATACTCACCTTACAAGTTCAAGACTTCATTATCAAATCGGAAAGATTTGTTAAGGTATCTAGCATCTAGCATATAATGTAAATTGCCTTGATACATGCCTACTCACTTATTTATCTGTATAAATCTTGTGTAGGGGTCAGTCAAATCTTTCTTCCTCTCTCTCTCTCTCTCTGTTTGCTTTCTCGTATGCACTTTCAGTAAATACTCTAGTCTTGCTACTCAACTCTCTGTCTGTCTGTCTGTCTGTCTGTCTCTCTCTTTCTCTCTCTCTTGTTCATTTTCTCGTATTCAATTCATCTCAATATTTGGAGTCATGCTACTCAGTAATGTCGTATATTACATTGTTTCAGGAGATGACGTTTATAAGCCAAATGGGTTACTGTCAGATCCTTATGCCAGATCTTATTTATATGTTGTAATGTATACTAGCTCTGAATAAAATATTGTTTAAACCAAGACCGGTCACAAAAGCTCACCTTGAGCCTCAGGTGAGCTAAAAACTTAAATGACGTCATGGGAAAATAGCCGTTATAGCATATGCAAGCAGCAAAAGTTCAGCCGGGCCTGTGCATGCGCCCATTCTTGCTAGAACTTATTTTGTTCGCTAATGTACGCGGTAGACCAAGAGAAAACATTGATCAAACAACTAGACATGTGGCCCTGCTAAGAGGCCTGGCATGCACACTGAAAAATGATTCGACGGAAAGTCCATTGAGCCTTTTCTCCTGCTACGAAAGTGTCTAATGTTGGTCGTCGGAAGGGGTATCCTGACCTGAGAACACCTTATTTCCCTCAGATTCCATTGATCTAATTAACACTCACACATGTGATGTATGAATGTAGTCTTACTTTTAGCCTAGTATGCGTGATCATGTGGCTATCACGTGATAGTGATAACATTACAACTGGTATTTGTTTAACAGCGAAAGCAAACAACAACAAACACCAACATAACAAAAAACAAACAACAACAAAAAACAAAACAAAAAATAACAAAACAGAAAACAAACAGAAAGAACAACAACAAAAACAAACAAACAGAAAGTGATGAAATAAGACTGATTTTGGAGAATTATTTCACTGACTGGCCTTGAATGTGGACAAACTAAGATGGCAAATCACATTTCCTCCGGTGTTGGACAAATTAAAACTAAAGGACGAACCTTGTTTCAGGGGGTCCCATGGTGCGCTCAAATAAGCCTACCCCATGAAAGCATATTTATACACGATCTGCTGGATAATGGTTTAATATTTTATCATACTCATAAATAACGACTAGAACGATTACAGAACAGTAATCTGTATTTAAAAGAAATGTATGCTGTATTCAAGGACCAGATTTGCAACCAGTATAACTGTTTAATCAGTTAAAACTAACTTTTTAATGTATTTATTCTAAGGATGTTTTGGACTTCTATGTCAGTTTAACACTTCATGTAGGAAACTTGAAATGCCACCATTAAGGCGACAACAAACTTAGCAATGGTCTACAAAAGTCATTTCCCATTTGACTTTATACTGTACGTGGAATAGAATAAGAGTAAAACGAGGTCTTTCTTACATATCATTCTGCTTATTAAGGACTCTTTACAACAGCATCTCAATTGCAACAACGTTGGCACCAAATGCTGTCTTGTAACGAGCGTTCACTTTGTTAGCATCAGCGGCTTTAGATAAGTTAACAGACATACTATTTTCAATTCCGGATACTTTATCATTAGCTTGAGCTAAATAAGGTTCCGTCCCTTTTAAGTGGGCAGCTTAACGAAGATAAAAAAATGCTTAGTAAATTATTTCTTATATTTTGAACAAAGCTATATATATATATATATATATATATATATATATATATATATATATATATATATATATATATATATACACGTCATTATTTTTCAGATTTTATGGTAATCCCTGATTCACCATTTCATCATAGTAAAGTTATCAGGTGGAATCGTAGTCTGGTGGGGAATTTGGGATTGGCAAGAGGAGCTCTAAAACTGTGCGGATATATATACATATATATATATATATATATATATATATATGGATATATATATATATATACATACATATATATATATATATATATATATATATATATATATATATATATATATATATATATATATATATGTATTGCGTTGATCAACTAGCTGTTTGTTCATGCATATTCATTTATATATACCAATCAATAATATCAGGACACATCGTGTATGATAAGTACCATAATGAATAAATAAATAAAGAAAACATACCAATAACGTTTACTGTAAGACTCTTTCTTATAGAAGCTGTTCCTTGAGACGCTACACAAGTGTATGTTCCAACCGCAGTTCTCTTAACAACGCCAATTGATAAGTTTTGTGCTCCCACTTTGGTTGATGCTTTATTCCAGGCATATGTGCACCTCGGATTACAGTCGGCCATACATACTATATCAGCTAAACTGACTCCAGAACGAACTGTGTAGTTCGTGGTATTCGGAGCAAAATGTATATCATCAGGACCGTCTGAAAAAAACAAACAAAAAAAACTTGTTTTTCAGTCTTGAAATGTAAATGCAAAAACTCTCAACATGTTTGTCTGTCTGTCTTCTGTCTCTCCCACTCTCTCTCTCTCTCTTATAACTTTGTATTCGCAGATTCACAAGCTCGAATGTCGATTAATTATATCTTATAAGTCGATGTGAGGCTAGGTGACTTTAAAATTCTTGTGTATACTACTCCGGCCCTTATTCGAAGCCCCAGATGAGTAGCCCTCCTACTGAACGTTCCAAGGCGACTCTTCTTTGCTTTTGTTTCATACTTCTTTGTCTAGTTGGACTTTCTTTTGTCTTCGTGAAGTGTGTCTGTTCAAGTCTCTTGTTCTTTTTTGGATGACTGCGGGACCCGTATCAATTGTCGCTTTTCCTGGAAAGCTTTTTTTTCCACTAACCTAATGTATATAAATCAGGCGAAAGTATCCACGATCCCTGACATCGGTGTTAGCTTTGATTTGCGCCCACAGATATATCAAGGTTCCTAGTTAAATTAAACCGCATCAATGCGCCTTGGACGTCTGACCTGCGGCGTCTGATCTGGATTTACATTGTTTACTCGAATGTCGATTGATTAAAGCTTTTAACTCTGGATCGGAGGTCGATGTCAGGCTAAGTGACTGTAATATTCTGAAATTTAATCCCGCCCTAATTCCCCGCCCCACGCAAGTAGCCCTCCTAATGAACGTTCCCAGACGTTTTTTCTCTGTATAGTTTTGTCCGTACAGCTTGATTTTCTTTTGTCTCTATAAAGTGTGTCTGTTTATGTCTCTTGTTCTTTTTTGACGGCTTTGGGGTAGCCATATTCATTGATTATCACTTTTTCTGGAGAGTTTTTTTTTGCCACTGAGCTTATGTTTGTAAATCAGGCGAAAGTACAGGAAGAACTACTGCATGAGTGCCAGCATCGCGTTAGCTTTGGTGTTTGCGTCCACAGATGATACTTTTTGATGTAAAATGTTTTAAAGATCTATATCTCATGATTTCTAATTGAATTAAACCGGTACCTAGAGTGATTTTATTAACAGGTTTTAAGCTTATTTTTTGTGCGGACTCCACTGCTCAGTGGGCCTTAGACGTCTGTTCTGCGTCGAATGATCTGGATTTAAACTGCTTGCGCAGGCCTGTCTATCCGAAAGCGCAGGGTAAGTACTGTACTGAAATAAATGAGCCGGGGCACAACAGTTGCTACAAGATTGCATGTGTGCCCAGCGAAGACTCAGATCAGCCTGTTTATCCGCGGTCGTAGCTCTCGACATGAAGACACTTTGAGTCATTAACTACCCACTGAGACTCATGCTAAGACTGATCTGAGTCTTCGCTGGGCGACATGCAATCTTGTATAAAATGCTGTGTCCCAGTTCAAGTTTTGCATATAATCGGTATGTTTTCGACCTACGCACTTTTTTTTAGATAATATTGCGTTGATCAACTGACTGTTTGTTCATGTATGTTTATTAAAACGTACATTTTAAGCCTCAACTAATCAATTATGTCAAGACGCAAGATCCATGATACTCACCACAATAAATGAAGCGATAATAAATAAATAAAACAAAACATACAAATAATCATTATTGATAACGTTGAATGCGAGACCCTTACTTATAGAAGCTGTTCCTCGAGACGCTACACAAGTGTATGTTCCAGCCGCTGTGTTCTTTCAGTTCAAGTGATAAGATTTGTGCTCCCACCTTGGTTATTTCTTTATTACAGGCGTATATGCACCTCGGATTACAGTCGGCCATACACACTATATCAGCTTAATAATCTCCAGACCGACCTGAGTAGCTCGTGGTATTCGGAGTAAAATGTATATTATTGGGACCGTCTGAAAAAAACGTTTTTCAAGCTTGAGATGAAAACGCAGAAGCTCTCTGTCTGTCTGTCTGTCTGATTGTTTCCTCTCTCTTATTCTCTCTCTCTCTGTGTCTCTGTCTCTCTCTCGCTTGATGCTGTGTGTTTTCAGATTCACAAAGCTCGAGTGATTGATCAATTAAATCAAAATGTATCGCATATAAATACATACTTAAATAAATAAATAAATGCCATTTTAACACTGCGTCAGAAGTTGTGAGGCTAGGTACCTGTAAAACTCTGAAAATTTAGTCTCCCCGCTCCCGCCCAAGTATCCCTCCTACTCATTACGAAAACACGCCTATTCAAATATATTGACATTTTCACCACCAAAAAAAAAAAAAACTGAAAGTTTTCAGATAAAAATTCTGATATTTTACTTATTTCTGCGCAAATCATAGATTGTGGGTACTCGTTAGAACCGCCTCGCCGAGGCGGTTCTAACGGATACCCACAATCTATGTTTTTGAGCAGAAATAAGAAAAATAATGTATACCCCTGTAAATCCCAGTTTTACTATATAAAAGTGGGGTTTCAGGGGGTCAAAATTATATAAGTATGTTTTCGTGATGTTACCGCTCAAAGGCGGTTCGTCTTTTTAGTTTTATTCTTATTCGTTTAGTTGGTATTTATTTTGTCTATGTTAAAAGTGTATGTTCATGTCTTTTGTTCTTCGTTTTGTGGCGGGGTTGCTGTTTATTGACTATTTCTTTTCCTGGAAAACTTTCTTTTTACTGAATTAATATTTGTAAATCAGGCGAAATTTCAGGAAGAGCTATTGCACACTCCCCTGCGTCGGCGTTGGTTTTTAAATTGGTATTTGCTCCCATATAGATGATACATTTTATATAAAAAAGTTTTTTAAAGATCTGCAGTTGAACTTCAGTGGCTCGAACATCTTTCGGACCATGAAAATCCGTTCTAGACGTGGATACTTCGAGCCACCGAGGGTGAATAATAGCGCCAGGTGAGGAGGCAAATAGAGATAATTTAGGGACATTTGTTCTCCTATAAAATTATAGTATGCTGAGTTTACTCATTAAATTTGCATCATTATGATGACAAGTAAAACTTCCCTAAAATATCCAAAAATATTTGCTTTCTTGGCTATCGGAGGAATTTCCTAGAGATTCAAAAACGGGTCCGGCAACATTCTTTTGTAGAGATTAGTCACGAAGTAATTTCTGCAGACATTCTCTCTCTACCGCTGATTCAACAGGGGCAGTTGTCAGTGTCTGCCGAATGAATGTGAACAAGTACTCGTTAACTGCTTAGAGGACTAAGCCTGTCCAGGAAAACGCGTGATTAGATAACCTGACCAGCTCGACATGACTTTAATAGTGTTGACTGCGCCGTTAAACTCCAAAAGGAAAATAGAAAATTGAGCCGGGACACAGCATTTCTTATATAATTGCATGTGCGCCGCACAGTCTTATCAGAGTCGTCGCTGTCGACGAGAACGGTTTGGGTCATTGGCTACCCACTGATTGCCCTGATATGACTGATCAGATTGCATGGATGCTTATACTAATATGAGTCTTCGCTGGGCGAACATGCAGTCCTGTAAGAAATGCTGTGCCCCTGCTCAACTTTACATATTCAAACCATGCTCTCGGCTTATGCAGTTTTCAGACAGTATTGTGTTGATCAGCTAGCTGTTTGTCCACGTATACATGTATGTTAAAGCGTATCTTTTATAATGTCTCAGCAAATCAATTAAATCAAGACGCATCGCATATGATAGTTACCACAATTGATAAATATGTAAATAAATGAAAGCCAAACATACACATCACGTTGATTGTAAGACTCTTTCTTAAAGAAGTTGTTCCAAGAGACGCTACACAAGTGTATGTTCCAGATGCCATTCTCTCAACAACTCCAAGTGATAAGTTTTGTGCTCCCACCTTGGTACATCCTTTATTCCAGGCGTATGTGCATCTCGGATTACAGTCGGCCATACACACTATATCAGCTAAATAGTCTCCAGATCGAATTATGTAGTTCGTTGTATTCGGAGCAAAATATATGTTATCAGGACTGCCTGAAAAAAAAATTGTTTCTCAAACTTGAGAAAGGCAAAAGCTCTCTGACTTGTTGTGTATTTGCAGATTCACAAAGCTCGAATGACGATTGATTAAACCAAGACAAATCACATATGATAATAAATAAATAAATAAATAAATAAATGACATTTTTAACGTCTGCATGGAAGGTCGTTGTGAGGCTAGGTACCTGATAAATTCTGGAGTTCAAGCCCCGCCCCAATTTTCCGCCCAACGCGAGTAGCCCTCCTGCGGACCGTTCCAAGGCGGTTCTTCTTTGCAGTTTTATTCTTATTGGTCTAGCGGTTTATTCTTTTATCGTTGTGTATCTGTTCATGTTTCTTATTCTTCCTTTGGTGGCCGGGAATAGCCATATTCATTGATTGTCGCTTTTCCTGAAAATCTGTTTTTAACTGAACTAGTGTTTGTAAATCGGGCGAAAGTACAGGAAGAGCTATTGTACGATCCCCGGCGTCGACGTTAGCTTTGGTGTTTGTCCCCATATATGATACAAGAGGACCATGATGGTCCTATATCGCTCACCTGAGCAAACAGCTTTGCACACTTACTGTTGAAGTTTCAGCCAGGTTCACTGCTCTACGATTTTTGTATACATTTTATAGCCCTGCTCCCCAGCGGCCATGTTTTTTTCACGCATCATGATGGCTTGAACTGAATCTTGAAAGGGGGTCACAAAAGAACATTTCTACCATGTTATATTGAAAGTGATCCAGAGGTTTCTGACAAAAAGATTTTTAAAGTGTTTTACATAGCTATATAGGAAAAATCAGCTCCACCCCATAACGGGCATTTTTTGACGAATCATGACAACTTGAACAAACTTGTTAGAGGGTCACCAAAGGAACATTCCTGCCAAGTTATATTGAAATCGGTTCAGTGGTTTCTGACAAGAAGATTTTTTTTAAAGTTTTCTATTTATATATATAGGGAAAATAAGCCCCACCCTTAGCAGCAATGTTTTTGACGAATCATGATTGCTTGAACAATCTTGGTAAAGGGTCACCAAAGCAACATTCCTGTCAAGTGATATTGAAATCGGTCAGATGCTTTCTGACAAGAAGAGTATTAAAGTTTTCTATACAGATATATACAGAAAATAAGCCCACCATCGCCCCACCTGGCGGCCATGTTTTTTACGTATCATGAGGGCTTGAACAATCTTGGTAGAAGGTCACCAAAACAACATTCCTGCCAAGTTACATTGAACTCGATCCAAAGGTTTCTTACGAGAAGATTTTTAAAGTTTTCTATATAGATATATAGGGAAAATACGCCCCGCCCCCTAGCGGCCATATTTTTCGATGAATCCTGAAGGTTTGAACAATCTTGGTAGAGAATCATCATAGAAACATTCCTGCAAAGTTATATTGAAATCGGTCAATTGGTTTCTGACAAGAAGATTTTTAAACTTTTTTATATAGATATAAAGGGAAAATAAGCCCCGGCCCCTGGCGGCTATGTTTTTTGACGAATCATGATTACTTGAACAATCTTGGTAGAGGGTCAAGAAGGAAATATTTCTGTCAAGTTATAATGAAATCGGTCCAGTGGTTTCTGACAAGAAGATTTTTAAAGTTTTCTATATACATATATAGGGAAAATAAGCGGCCACGTTTTTTGACGAATCATGACGGCTTGAACAACCTTGGTAGAGGGTCACCAAAGAAACATTCCTGTCAAGTTATATTGAAATCGGTCCATTGGTTTTTGACAAGATAGATATATAGGGAAATATGCCCCGCCCCCTGGCGGTCATGTTTTTTGACGAATCCTAATGGCTTGAACAATCTTGGTAGAGGATCACCAAAGGAACATTTCAGCAAAATTATATTGAAATCGGTCCAGTGGTTTCTGATAAGAAGATTTTTAAAATTTTCTATATATTATATAGGGAAAATATGCTGGCGGCCATGTATTTTTACGAATCAAAATGGCTTAAACAATCTTGGTAGATGATCACCAAGGAAAATTTCTGCAAAATTATATTGAAATCGGTCCCTTTGTTTGTTTGTGTTGAGGTTTTACGGCCCAGTCAACCCAATGGGGTCATGTCGAGCGCGGTCAGTTTACCTAACCACACGTTTACTGGGCAGGCTTAGTCCTCTAAGCGGTTAACCAGTAGTGTGCACATTCTTTCGCCAGAAACTGACAACTGCCCTTCTCGAATCAGCGGAAGGGAGAGAATGACCGTAGAAAATATTTCATGATCAATCTCCACGAAAGAATGTTGCCGACCTCGGCGGGGGTTGAACCCGCGACCTCCTGGTCTCCAGTCGGACGGCGCATCCAACTGTTTTTACTAAAAAATCTATTTTTAGCTCCTATGACCTAGATATGCAATGGACCGGAACCATTTAAACAACTTGAAAGAGGACCAACCAAGGATTATTCCTTTAAAGTTTGGTCAAAATCTAATCAGTGGTTTTGGAGGAGATGTTGTTTACAGATTGTGGACTGAATGACGGACAGACGGACGACGACAAAGACGACGACGACGGACGGTGAGTGATCACAATAGCTCACCTTGAGCCTTCGGCTCAGGTGAGCTAAAAATTTATGTAAGTTTGTGTTTAAAGATCTACAGTCGCACTTTAATGACTGGAACATTTTTAAAGACCATGGAAATTTGTTCTAGACATGGATACTCGAGCCATCGAGGCCAATCATAGTGCACGGTCAAAAGGCAAATAGGGATAATTTAAGGACGTGTTTCTTTTAAATAAAATAATATTTAAATCATAAAAATGATAGTATGTTAAATATACACTCACTATTCATTTTCATGTTATATAAGAAAATCCCTAAATCCCAAAATATTTGTTTTCTTCAGCTGTCGGAAGAATTCCAAGAGACTCAAAATTAAGTTTGAATCAGCCAAGGTAAACGAGCCATCGAAGTTGAGGAATTGGAATTTTATGATTTTTTTTTTAAATGTATATCTCCTAGATTCCTAGTAAGATTAAACTGGTACTTGAAATGAAGTAATAAATTGGTCTGAAGTTTTGTTTTTCTTTCGTGGAAACCCCGCTGCATCGGCGGGCCTTAGACGTCGGATCTGCGGCGTCCGATCTGGATCTACGCTGTTTATTCAGGCCTGTCTGTCCGAATATGTACGGTTAGTACTGCACTGTAAAAGATACAGTGAACTCTTGTTACAACGACAGCATTTGTTTCCAAAGACGTTGCCTTTAATATGAATTTGCTGTTGTATTGTACAGAATACTTAATGAGCAGATTGAATGTAAGGCAGATGTTTTATTCTTATTTCCTAATACGAGGGTCCTGCAAAAAGTTCTGTTACTAATAGGCTTCCTTTTATCCTAGGTATATTTTAAAATCCTTCACTGCACTTGAATGGTGTTGAATAACTAACGATACCCGTTTATTTCGTGCTAATTGCTTTCCAACTGACCGAGTTATTTCAAATTGAAATAGATGCAGTCATATACACTGACCAATTTACTTGTTACATTGGAACATGGACCAAGCAAAGGATGGTCAGGAGTCCACCTTTTACATGACAACGCCTCCCCTCATAAGTGTAAGGTTGTTAAGTCTTTTTTGGCTTCTGGAAAGCTGAAAGTTTTAAACCATCCACCTTATTCACCTGACCTGAGTCCCTGTGACTTCTTTTTATTTCCAAGGCTTAAGAAAATGCTTTCTGGAAATAAGTATACGTATAGAAGTTCTCTTGGCAGCGCTATTTATCAGTGTCTCCAACAGATACCGAAAGAAGACTATTTATCTGCTTTTTGCGACTGGGTAAAACGGTTACAAAAATGTGTTTAGTTAAGGGGGAATACCTTGAAGGTTTGTAATAAAAATATGTTTGATAAAACGTAGCACGGAAGTAATCCGAACCCAGTGACAAAACTTATTGCAGGACCCTCGAAGAACATATGTTTTGGATAGTTGTTAGAATCGCCACTGAGGCGATAATTTGTAACTAATTGTTACCACTTAAACGAAGGTATTGTAAAGGTAAAATATGTCATTATAACGAATTTTATCGTTGTATCGAGTGTCGATAAAAAGAGTTGTCTGTAATTGAACCGGGCCACAACGTTTCCTACAAGATTGCTTGTACGCCCAACGAAAACTTAGATCAGCCTATGCATCCTCGTACTGATCAAAGTCGTCGCTCTCGACTTGACGATGGCGCGGAACGATGCGCAGGATGATCTGAGGCTTCGCTGGTTGCACATGCAACTTTGAAGGAGTTTCTGTGACCCGGCTCAGTTTTGCATATCCATGGTATGGTCTGAACATACGCATTTTTATTGATTAGCTAGCTATTTGTTCATATAAATTTATAAAAGATTTATCATTTATAGTGTGCCAGTTAATCAATGATATTAGGAAGCGTTAATTACTACAAAAATCAAAGGACTGATAGTCCTAAGAGTCTGCTAGCTTGTAAAGTACTAATGGAGTGCTGTGTATCTTCTATGCAATTTTACACAATACATGCAAAGAAGATAGACGACATTCCAATGCTACCAATACTATACGATAAGATGGAGCTCTATGGAATATATCAAGCATCTGGGCATTGCACTTCCTGAATAGAAGACTTTCTTTAAAAACTCTTAAATTCTGCTGGTAAGTGCATGTCCTTGACAAATCTGACCTCAAGGCCAAGTCTTGGAGAAATTTCAAACTACACTGAAAGATGATTCTGCATGCAAAATTTCTAGCTAGGACGGACAAATACGGATGGACTCACTAATATACACTTAAATGCAGCTATGGTGACTATGTCTTGCTCAGCGCAAGCGGGCTTGACAAAAAGGAAGATATTTGTTCAAGTTATTTTTCTTCAAACTATTAGCACATTGTTGACAGATCCATTCCTTATCCTCCACACTTTTATGTCCTAATGTACAGAGTCTTTCATCTCGGGCTTTAGACCCTGAATATCAAATTTAACATCAGAATGTCTGAAAAATGTTTGACAACAACTTGTACATATGTACTGGGGACCACAAGACACCAACTTGTGAAACTGTGTGACTATAGCACTTTCTTTGTTTTTAAATTTCTTACTGCTCAAACCATCTTTTGATGTGTCACTTAAGTTTCTTATTCAGGGAGGTTTGCAATTCTTCACATATAAGGGGTGAATCAAGTAATGCGGAACCGTGTTCATTTAAGCTGTCAGCAAGCTGGGAGGAAGCATAAGGCTGTGATGGACACAACTCAAATGAAATACATTCTTGTAAAGGAGGATAGGTAGTTATGTCACAAATTTGAAACCCAGCTCATTGGTATCATTTTATGGTCTCCCTGCAAACATGAGATATACAGAGCGAATGCAAATCAAACTGACTCACCGCTGTTGTAGTAAAGGAATTATCAAAACTAAACAATCTACGCAAATGTAAGGAAAATGCCAG
Organism: Anodontia alba; assembly: GCA_964016985.1. NCBI lineage: Eukaryota > Metazoa > Mollusca > Bivalvia > Lucinida > Lucinidae > Anodontia > Anodontia alba. The sequence goes on from CAXHKG010000179.1 coordinate 45,389, forward strand.
TTATATTTGTTTTCTTTAACAAAATGTTTTTGCCATTAACATTTGGCATTCCATCTGAAGCTCTTGCATGTGACTCAAAAAGGTAGAAACAGTCACCTTGTTCCAATAATGCAATAGAAAAGCCGTTGCAAATGAAGACTGCATATGGGTTGAATGAGAAAGTCATAGCGAGTCCTGTCTCTAAATCAAGGAAAGGATACTCCACTAAGGATAAGATATTTAAATTTCCTGAAAATGTTTTTTTTTTTTTTTTTTTTTTTTTTTTTTCACTTTCCAGGGATAATGCTGGTTGTCAAGTGAAAAATAAGATGGCAAATCACATGGCTCTAAATAGTCATGATATGTCTTGGCATTCTTTTTTGCATACTTGTATAATTTATCTCCTGCAAACAGAATTTCATTCATGTTGTTGACATTCAACTTGTTGGTACAGATCCTTTTCTGTACAGCTTTCACCAATAATACTAAACAACATGGTAGGCATTGACGCCCTCTTGAATCAGGACTAAATATCCCATCTCTTTGATGGATACTTCCTTGCAATAATACAGATGCATTTTCTTGTAGCGACACCGCCTCGTGGCTGTGAAGAAGCAGCCGCGAAGAAGCAGCCATGACGGTGGCGTCAAATGATAACACGTATGGAATAGAACAGAATTGTGTGTACGGACCCTTGCCGTGGCCTGAAAAGTCGCAATGATTAAAGCGAATAACACCGAGTGTTTCGACTGAGACATGTGATGTCAGTCAGCCAATGAAAGTGCTCAGCGATACGTATCGTGTCTGGTTTCCGACCTTCTGGGTGTCGCGACAACTGTGTGTGTTGTCGTATGACAACCAGCTTGTTTACTAGAATCTACCGGCTGTCGAACAGTTTATTTTTCGCGAGGCTACAGACATGAAAGCTTCTTTTACCTGCATTTTTGAAATTCATGGTGTGTCGCACGCGAAAAACAACAACAGATACTTGTTCAGTTCTTCAGCAAAATTCCTGATGCCGTAAAGTGCATTTCATGTAGGCAACCGGTAGCACAGGAGCTTGACGTTTGCTAATTTCTACTTATAGGGCCTGTCCCTACGATTATGAAATAATCGAAGGTTCGAAGGACAGGCCCTATAAGTAGAAATTATCCAATGTCAAGCTCCTGTGACCGGTAGTGTAGCGTAACTTGGTACCTATTACCGGCGTGCACTGATTATCGGGTATTCAGAAATCACGACCCACAGACCACGGCCCCCGCCCACCGGGGCCAGCGAAGTAGTTGGGCTGCCTATAGTCTCCAGGGCAGAGTTGCCTTAGGCAGGGCCTGTTCATCATGTGATCGGGTTGGGTAAAAGTCCCACAAATCTGGAGGCAGTATCTTTAAATGGATACATTGTTGCATTTTTTTTCTTTTCTTTTTATTTGCTAGAATCATCATACAGCAAATACAATGTATAAATAGACTCTAAGGCTGGCTAATCTGGTCGATTATCACTCCTGTCATTGTGATCGATTATTTATCACAAAAGATTTGGTCAATTTACTTGTCTGTCTGAGCAGGACTCTTCCCATGTTATACTTTACTGTATGTATTTGGTCAAATAGGCCTAAGCAAACAGTGTAGACCCAGATGGGATGCCGCAAAATGTGGCGTCTCATTGATTATAAGACATCTGTAATGATAATCATTTTTGTGGAATTTATAGATCAGTTAATCAATTATCTGATTAATTTTGTCAGCCTAAATAGTCTGTGTGAATAAAAGTAATATACTCCGTGTATTTTCGCGTTAAATTCAATATTGCGTTAAACTGATTTCTCAATGAAAATAAACGGCAGCGCCACCTACCTGCTGGATGTTTTAAATACAAAGTCACGCTTTAGTGGGCAAGGTTTGTTTTCAGAAATACACTGTTGTTTTGTGATTTCGCTTAGAAAAGAAATATATTGACCGTGGTGATAACAGTCCTTAATGACATTTACACCTATATCTATTAAATCAATTTTTACAGCTAAGACTAACTTATTTTTTCTATGAAAATATCAAATCTAAGGTACCGTATTAATCCGCCTATAAGACGGGGATTTTTCAAAAAAAAAAAAAAAAAAAAAAAAAGCCCCCAAAAATCCAGACCCATCTTATAATCAAGATCTTTGGCCATATCGGTATTTTCGGCAAAGTCCGGTGGTGCCATGTGGTCACGGAAAATGCCAACCTTCGAAACCGGTAGAAGGATATAATGTTTACCTTCGTCCCTTGACAGAAATAGCAGCAAGGTAATTTTGTAGGTGAAGTACCGAATTTATCTGTGTATTACTCGCACCCGTGTATAACACGCACTGAATATTTGCTAAATAGTTTTGAAATAAAAAAAAAAGAGATGTTCTATGTAAAACACGAAGAATTTATCTGTGCGTTATTTACTAAGTCACCAGATACTAATTGTGAAATTTCACTAGGATTGAGATGAAAATGGCCGAACTCGGAAGGTTTAGAGTAGAAACAGGCCGAATTTACGATAATGCTAACTGAATTTTCGTTGTGCAGCTCTGTTACCATGGGCAGGCAACTTGATGTAGTGTAGGCAGTTCTTTGCTTCCCCACTGCAGACGCTATGATAATAAAAATGTAGTTATTTCTTTTGTGTTCTCATAATTAACACCTTCTTTGTGTCACTTTCTTAACTGAGACGTGAAATTATCAACTCAGTGCCTCAGGGCAATGCAAACAACAGCTAAAGTCGACTAGTTGTCATTCAGACTGCCAATTAACCAATTAAGTGCACAGATGTATGCTGGTAGTTTGATTTTCTTTATCATAAACATTGTTTATTTCAAACAATTTTTTGGTAAGTTGGAAGAAAAATTTAAATAAAAAAAAAAAAAAAAAAAAAAGATAAACATATGCCTAGTCAGCATTCTACGTAAATCTATATCGGGCCGTCATCGGCCCGTCAGGGTAGCTGACGGGCCGATGACGGCCCGATGTAGATTTACGTAGAATGCTAGCTGGGTGGTAAGAAAATAAAAGATAAAATGCAAATGACCGATCTACCTACCTCAAAAGCCCAGTTGGTTTTGTTTATTATCAATAATTTTAATAATTGCATAAACTTAAATACTTTTTTATTTTTTCAATGTATGATCGTTCGTGCCAATATTTATGTTCTACCAAATTTATTTCCTATTTTGAACTACAATAAATCAGTTGTGCAGGCTGATTTATTCAAGTTACGGTTGAGTCTTGTCAAAGTCCGGTAATCAATACAGATTCATATGCATATGCCTGTTTGAGTAGTTTCCCTTTGAAGAGATCACATGATCAGCAAAATAAAAAAGCGTAAACAAAAAAAGCATGGACATGAAAAGGATATCAAATTACTACAAATCAGATCGAGTTGCTTGTTTTGAGCTGCCAGAACCCTGGTATGGGCGAGATAGGTATAAAAAATCATGAATATCTTATAGCAATCATTCTATTTCGCATTTTTAACGGGCGATCGTGAATGTCATGAGTTTTCGCGACCGATTATCTTGGTGATTTCTGTCCCGATTTTGGTGTTCCTATAAATAATACACATCGGATTTTTATAAACGTTTTCTGGGTAAATAAGGTGCGTGTTATACACAGTTAAATACGGTATGCATGCTTGTAAGTGGTGTTGGGAGTTTTTTTTAATTCCTGCTCTGTGATAAATTCACTTACAAATCTGACCAATCATCGCCGATGTCTTCATGTACTTTAGGAATTTCTGAGTGGCAGGGAATGTCTCCGTCAGGCGACTTTTTTAACCCATCTTATAATTAATTAAAAGCA
>CAXHKG010000180.1:0-30724 GCA_964016985.1 Anodontia alba
TGCTCACCAATCCCCTTCTGAAAAGGGGTCTACTCTTAAAAGAAAATAATTCTAATTTTTTAGAGTAAATCCTTTTTCCGAAAAGTAGATTTGACAGTTACCTACCCTGAAGGTGTATTCATTCCCTATAAATCGAGCAGGCAAAATATTAAAGGAAATTGATACACTTTCAGAAGGAGCGGATTCTACTGAAATTGTCCTGTATGCAGCCTGACGCAAACGGCATTGCTGTATATGAAGACACTCAATAAAACAGTGTCTCCTGTTTTCGTTTGTTCCCAGCTAGCATTCTTTATAAATCTATAGCGGGCCGTTTTCAGCCCGTCAGCTACCCTGACGGCCCGCTATAGATTTATAAAGAATGCTAGCTGGGAAATTGTGTGTTTTTGTTTCCAAAGGCAACATTTTAGATATTTTTTTTTGCTTCACTGCAGCTTTTGTTAAGTGTCGTAAGGCGGCGATAAAACAATCACCGTATTTCACCCTAGTGCAGATTATATTTTGTTTCCTTTGGGATCATTGAGCCCATTCTAGTTACTTTGAAAATAGAATACCGCTTAAATTAAGCCGATTCTAGTGGGTTGGGGGATGGTGGTGGGGGTGGAGGGAATGGGGGAGGGGGGGGGGGGGCATGTGCAGCCTCGCAAACGACATTGTTGTATACCCGGTATGAAGAGCTAAATAAAACTGAATCTCTGATTTACGATTTTTTCTTTTTCTTTATTTTAGATTTATATTATAACTTCCTTCTGTATAGCGCCTATTTTTAAAGGAAATAATTTGTTACAAAGAGGAAGGAATTATTTCCTTATACAGTAGGCGCCTTTTCAAAAGGGGCTTAGTGTGCTGAAGCAAACATAAAGCCGAGACGGTTCTTACGAGTACCCACAATCTATATTTTGAGCAGAAATATGAAAACTTTTTAAATTTTTATCTGAAAACTTTCAGTTTTTGGTGGTGGAATTTTCAATATATTTGAATAGGCATGTTTTCCTAATGATTATATTTTACTATATGAAATATATTCTGTAAGTCGACATGGAAACCCTGATTAGACTGTGGATGCATAGACTGGTCTGGGCCTTCGATGCCCACATATGCAATAAGGGCCATTTTCTTCTAATATAACTTATTAAAGGCTAAGTAAACTTTTCAGAATATTTCTTTTTTTCCGCTCATATAAGTAGCATTCAGTTATTTATATATGTTCATATGTATGACTCCATGAATATGCACAGAAAATCCCTATGTTTTAAACTAAAAAGGTCGTTTTCGAATCTCGTGTAGTCCACAAACATTTTTCACATGACTTTATTCATAATCACTTGGTCACTGCCTATATCGCGATAGGGAACATCCAGTCTATCGCGGGGACAGCTCACAGAAGATGGCGGATACAAACCTGGAGGTAGGTGCTAATTTTGTCAAATTATTGTAAATCCGTCATATATAAAGTAGTAGTGGTGATGGTACCCAAGCCATCATCACGAAAACATGCCTTTATAATTTTGACCCCTTTAAACTCCACTTTTATATAGTAAAACTGGGGTTTACAGGGGTATTCATTATTTTTCTTATTTCTGCTCAAAAACATAGATTGTGAGTATTTGTTAGAACCGCCTTGCTGAGGCGGTTCTAACAAGTACCCACAATCTATGTTTTGAGCAGAAATGTGAAAAAAAAAATCAGATTTTTTATCTGAAAATTCTCATTTTTTGGTGGTAAAATTTTCTGCATATTTGAATAGGCGTGTTTTCGTAATGTAATACAAACTCATAAATCCGTAAACGAATGACGAATCAAATCAGACCAACAGACATGGACCCCAGAATAAAGGGTGTAATCGGGCGTCCGCGGATAGTAAGCATCACTTAGTAAGCAAGCCTCGCCCACCATGCCCATTGGCCTGAACGAAGGAAATGTAGGTAGAAACGTATGTCCGGGATTTTGAAAGTCTACTTATGGCTCGTCAATGGCAAAAACATCAGAAACAATTCTGGAAACTGTAACATTGTTGACCAGATCATGATGTCTCCCATAGAATTTCTTAAGTGTTGCTACCAGTTTGATTTTTTGATATCCCTGGTTAAACAACCTTGCAGTGAACACTTTCCCACGCTCCATGATGTCCTGATAATTTGAACAGGCTCTGGCATAACGGATTTACTGTGAAACGTAAACGCCGTATGCTGGTGCAGAAGGGATATTACTGCTCAGGAATGGAAAGTTAACAATGGGAAAATTGAAGTCATCTTGTTTGTCGTAAAGTCTAGTAGTAAGCTTTCCATTGTCAATGTAGAGACAACAATCCAAGTATGAGGAGGAGGCTGCAGTCTCCGTTGTTTTCCTTATTTTAAGTTCACGTGGATAGATGAATTCCAAATACTCTGCAATTTTTTTTTTTTTTTTTTCAGACACTATGCATCATCTATATATCTGTAGGTGAAATTGAATTGTTGTGCAAGGTGTTTCCTTCCTGCTTTGAGGAGACTGTACAAACTCCGCCTCAAACGAGTATAAAAACAAGTCGGCAAGTAACGGTGCACAGTTAGTATCCATCGGTATGCCAATTGTTTGCTGAAATATCCGTCCGCCGAACTCCACAAAAGTATTGTCGATTAGATATTCCAGCATCTTTATGACATCTGCATCTGAGTATTTTTGTGGTGCATCAGAGTGATCCCGAACGAAGTATGTGTCTTTGTAGCCAATGACAACATACTGAAAGCGACGGTTACCATTCTTATGGAAGAAACACTGGTTGATAATTTCTTTTAATTTAGATTTCAATTTATCATGAGGAATAGTTGTGTAATGAGTAGAGAAATCAAAAGACTTTATTCTGTAGACGGAATGAAGAGATTGTGCCTTACTTCAGTGCTACGAGTACGTTTTATCAAACATATTTTCATTACAAACCTTCAAAGTATTCCCCCTTTACTGAAACACATTTTTGTAACCTTTTTACCCAGTCGCGAAAAGCAGATAAATAGTCTTCTTTTGGTATCTGTTGGAGACACTGATAAATAGCGCTGCCAAAAGAACTTCTAGACGTATACTTATTTCCAGAAAGCATTTTCTTAAGCCTTGGAAATAAAAAGAAGTCACGGGGACTCAGGTCAGGTGAATAAGGTGGATGGTTTAAAACTTTCACCTTTTCAGAAGCAAAAAAGACTTAACAACCTCACAAGTATGAGAGGAGGCGTTGTCATGTAAAAGGTGGACTCCTGACCATCTTTTGCTTGGTCGTTTCTAATTGTAAAACTCTTTCACTTTCTACAGAACAGAATTCTTGTAGAATCGGCCAGTGACTGTATGGCCAGATGGACAAGGCACTTGAACGACTGGCCCACTTGAATTAAAGAAAATTGCGTACAAGATCTTTTTCGAATTAACGGTTCTCTTGGCAATACATGGGCTTTTCATTCATTTTCGCTTTCATTGCTTATTATCAGCCCTTCTTTGTGGCTGAAACATGTGCACCCAGGTTTCATCACCTTTTAGCAAGTTAGAAATAACCCGACTATTAGAGCCTTTGTATGTTTTCAAAAGTTCCCGGGCACATTGTCTTTTGCTTCTCAGTGAGCAAATGAGGTACCCACCTAGCGCAAACCTTTCTCAAGGTCCAAACGCTTTTTCAGAATTGTTTGCATACTGCCTTCTGATATGCCAGTACAACTAGCTATATCTTTGACAGACAATCGCGCATCCTGTTCGACCACAATCTAGCGATGTTAGCCTTTGTAACAGAGGTTTTAGGCCTTCCAGGACAGGTATCATCTTCAACAGAAAATTTCACAGCTTTAAAAGCTTTAACCCACCTAGAAACTGTGCACATTGAAATGATCTGAGGTCTTTATATACCACACAATTCATTAAATATCTGCTTTGAATCTATATTAAAATAGTTACGAATTTCAGTCTTCTGGTCCATGTTCCAATGTAACAAGTAAATTGGTCAGTGTATATGACTGCATCTATTTCAATTTGAAATAACTCGATCAGTTGGAAAGCAATTTGCACGAAATAAACAGGTATCGTTAGCTATTCAACACACCATTCAAGTACAGTGAAGCATTTTAAAATATACCTGGGATAAAACGTAGGAAGCCTATTAGTGACAGAACTTTTTGTACGACGCTCGTATCAACCCCAACGTCTCTTTCTTGGCCCAGCGTCGTGCATACTCTTCAACAGAATCCAAAATTAACTTGGAATTCAGTTTCCAAGTAAAGACCTGGGTTCCCTGTATTTAGGGCCTTTGGAAAGAATGACCCGGAGTTTGCTATTCTTGACTATATTGAGGTCTCCTGTTATGATGTGATCGGCTGGATTGTAGCAGAACTCCGAGGCTTTACAGGAACACGCTGAGGGGTTTCGAGTAATATTCTCAGTATTTAGACCTTGCAGCACGTTTTTGTAATTGAAAATTCTAGGTGAAATGGGAGACGAATAACTGTATGAGATGATGGGTGGGCTCTGGCTTTTGAAGTAAGCTGGTATGGTTGAAGTCTCTTCCTTATGGTTCAGAATATTAACGGCGTCAAGACATTAGTTTCTGAAGTCAAATTTAAAAAAAATCACAAGTGGTAGTCTCTTCTTGAGAAACTGTTTGAACAGGCCTGTACAACCTTAACTTAGCAACATCCAAAATGATAGCAACCAGCTTATATTCAGGAGAATTTGGAACGTACTTTTTTGTACAGCCTCCTTCTGCAAAAAAGCGAAGCTGAAGTTTAGTTACCGGCAGCTGATACAGTTTGGTACGAATATGATGAAGTACTAATGTCTGCTGTACATGTGGAAAGAGAGTGTCAAATGCGACATCAGCATGAAAATTAGGACTATTGCAGTGCCGATGTCCATGACTTCTCTTACGTCTTTTAGAGCTGCCAAATAACCTCATCACATTGACCGAGCTGCATCTTGGGCTGATAAGATTCCCATTCCCTACAGAATCTATTTTGTCATTGCAACCGTAGGGTGCTGTAGTGCCTAATTCTCTGATCCGGCACAATTTTTGTCGTTAGAGATGCACGAAAAATTATACCGGATATCATTTATCATCGTTTTAGCCTACAATTGAATTGCAATGATCAATGGTCAATGTTCCTGCAATTTAACTCTAAATTTAAATATTATCAACTTATATTGTACAGAGCTTGACATTTCCTAAGGAGTCGTTCCGCATGAAACGCCAAGTCATAGTTTCTTTAAAAAACAAACAAAACAACAACAACAACAACAACAATGTTTATCATTTTTAGATGCTTAGAAATAAGCAAAACAAATTTATCAGCTCTTTGAGCCAAGAAAGTTTTAGGATGCTGTACAAAATATACTGACCCTACACAATAAATGCCTCTCTTCTGAACTGCAAAGAAAATAGATACGGATACCTTATTATTTTATGTTGCCATAATAATTTATTTATATTTGTTCGTCCATAATTTCTTAAAGATAATTTATATTGAGAGATAAATAATTCAGTTGAATCCTCAGTTGCTGATTTACATGCACATTCTACATACTCGATCAATTTTACTTCATAACATCACCAAAACATACCTATATAATTTGACCACCTTAAACCCCACTTTTATATAGATAAACTAGGGTTTACAGGGGTATACATTATTTTTCTTATTTCTGCTCAAAAACATAGATTGTGGGTACGTGTTCGATATATAATTTCGTATATAATTTTGACCCCCTTAAAACCCACTTTTATATAGTAAAACAAGGGTTTACATGGGTATACATTATTTTTCTTATTTTTGCTCAAAAATATATATTGTGGGTACTCGTTAGAACTGCATCGGCGAGGCGGTTCTTACGAGTACGACAATCTATGTTTTGAGCAGAAATATGAAAAATCTCAGAATTTTTATCCGAAAACTTTAGTCTTTAGTTTTTGGTGGTGAAATTTTCAATATATTTGAATATGCATGTTTTCGTAATCGATGCCTTATTATTTTCTGTTGCAATAATAATTTATTTTTATTTGTTGGTCCTAATTTCTGAAGTATACTTTATATTGAGGGATAAACGATTCAGTTGTATCCCCAGTTGCTGATTTACGTGCTCATTCTACATACTCGATCAATTTTCCTTCATAAGATGTTTATTTTCATTTCTTTTGCATTTTAAGCGAATTGCGTTTTTGTTTTGGGCCAGTATAGTAATGTGGGTGTATGTGTGGGTGTATGTTTGTGGTGTGTGTGTGGGTGTGTGTGTGTGTGGGGGGGGGATGAGATCGTTGTTTACGTTTATCGTCTATTCTGTGTTTTTACAATCCTCGCTGTATGCATTGGTTTGACAGTGAAGGAGGCAAACCACGCCCTACTGTGCCTTCCAATGCCATATATTACTGATATTATCGATAAATTGCCAGTAATAAGAACTGGTGGATTAGATGTAGATGTACAATCGCCGCAAGATGATATAGAAGTTATCATGCAAAGTAAGTGTTTACATACCATATTTGCTCTTAATATCCGGACACCATTACGAAAACACCATTATTCAAATATATTGAAAATTCACCACCAAAAATTGAAGGTTTCAGATAAAAATTCTGATATTTTTTCATATTTCTGCTCAAAACATAGATTGTAGGTACTCGTTAGAACCGCCTCACCGATGCAGTTCTAACGAGTACCCACAATATATATTTTTGAGCAAAAATAAGAAAAATAATGTATACCCATGTAAACCCTTGTTTTACTATATAAAAGTGGGTTTTAAGGGGGTCAAAATTATATAGGTATGTTTTCGTAATGCTGAATAACTCCTTTCAATCACGATTGATAAACGCTCAATTTTATTCCCACTTAAAAAAAGATAAAAAATAAAGATTCTGTAAAAAATAAAGCCAAATTATAATGATTCTATTCAAAGAATGTTTATGGCTAGTCTAGTTATGCGGTTTATTTATTTTCGGTTTAGTCATTTTCGGAGATTTGAGGTAACCACATCATTTCACCTACTACGTAGTGTTTTGTTATTCCCCGACGTTAGTCGAAGGGGACTATTAAAATGGGTTCGTCCATCCGTCCGTTCGAGGGTCCGTCTGTCCGTAGACACAATGAAATTGGTAGCTTGTGGGCGCAATTCCTCTTGCAGTTTTATACCGATCCAAATGTTTTTGTCATGGGCTGAAGGTGTGCATGTGGTTTTGGGGTTATCCTATTTTTTATCAACTTTATCCATATTTTCGACTTAGTTTTTTTTTCCATGTCCGATACGTATTAGAATACGCAACTCCTCCTAGACTTTTCCACCGGTCATTTGGAAGCTATACATACTTGTTCTATATGTTCTGAAGATGTGCGTGTGATTTTGGAGTACTCCCGATATTATCTCTTTTTTTTTTTTTTTTTTTCTCAATGTTTTGCACTTTTTCAACTAGTTTGTTTTTGGGTATGACGCGAGGTTGCGTGGGTAGCTTGTCGGCGCAAGTCCTCTTACAGTTTTAAACCAAACTTTTTAAAAATTTGCAAAATTGGTGTTTTGTCATGGTCTGAAGATGTGCATGTGTTTTGGGGGTTATCCTCTCATTATTTTTATCAATTTTTCCCACTTTTTCGACGTTTTGTTTTCAGGTCCATTTAGATAACTTTTGGGCGCAACTCATCCTACAATTTTCCACCGATCATTTAAAACTATGTATACATGTTCTACAGGGTCTTGGGATTATCCTCCCAATATTTTTTTGTCATTTTTCCCACTTTTTCGGCTTGGTTTTTCCAGGTCCGATTTAGAGTAGATATTTGTTGGCGCAACTCCTAGAGTTTTCGATTGATCATTTTGAAACTATACATACTTGTTTTACATGTCTGAAAATGTGCGTGTAGTTTTGGGATTATCCTCTTTTTATTTTTTATCAACTTTTTCCACTTTTGCAACGTACTGTTTTCCTGACCTTATTAGTATAAGAATAGATACCCTGTTCGACTCAGTATTTGACTATAGACGGTGGGTACCTTGTGTGCACAACTCCTTATACAGTTTTATACTGATCAATTTGAAACTTTGCAGGCTCTTCTGTCAGGGTCTGTAGATGTGTATATGATTTTGGCATTATCGTCAGTTTAATTTTTGTCACTTCATTTCGATTTTTGAACATAGACATTTGTGAGGATTGTAAACTATTAAAGTGCATTACCGTGGATATCTTGTGCGCGCAACTCCTCTTACAGTTTAATACTAATCAGTTTGAAACTTGCAGGCTCTTTTTTCATGGTTATAGATATTCTTGTGGTTTTGGCATAATTGTCAATTAATGTTGTTTTTTTTTTTTTTTTTTTTTGTTTTTTACTTTTTTCGACTTTTGAACTTAGCCATTTTTGGGTACATTACCGTGGGTACCTTATGTACGCAACTCCTACAGTTTTATACGGATCAATTTGAAACTTTGCAGACCCTTTTGTCATGGTCTGTAGATGTGCATGTGGGTTTGGTATTATGGTCAATTTAATTTTTGTCACTTTGTTTTTCTTCTTCTTCTTCTTTTATTTTTGAACTTAGTCAGTTTTGGTGTTTAAGTATTACGTCAAGGCATGTTTAAGGGAAAGTATATAGTTGGAGGCATAGGGGTTTACAAACACATTGTCTAGTTACAGGATCTTACAGGCCCTTTGTCCTAAATTTCACCCATGAACAAGTCTTGTCAGTGCCATTCCTACAGTTTTCACGCATTTGTGCTGAAACTACTGGTTTCATGCTTACCACTTGCAGATGTGCATATTATGACATGGTCATGGTTTAGTGATTTTATATGAGTTATGGCCATTCTAAATAATTCCCACACGTCTGGGAACATTTGACCAGCGGCCTTTTATTAGCTCACCTAAGCTACGTTCAGGATGAGCTGTAGTGATCACTTTTTGTCCATCGTCCGTTCATCAGTCCGTCCCGTCCGTGCGTCCGTCCGTTAACGTTTTCAAATGACCTTTCCTCTGAAGCCGCTGAGCCAATTTTTCTCAAATTTCATATGAAGACTTCTCAGGTTAGGGGAACAAAAGACTGCTAAAATGGTCATGATCCGTTTACCAAGATAGCCGCAATGTCCATATATAACCTTTAACAATCTTCTTCTCCAGAACCGAGGATGCTTTGGGGCTGAATGTTTGCACAGTTCATTAGGGATGGAAGGTCTACCAAAGTTGTTAAAATGATGGTCGTATATTGACGTTTGATCTTTTTACGGCGAGGTCAAGTTTGCTTCCCTGTGCAAATGTATGGAAAATGTTGACAATTACAAATGACTTCTACTCTAAAGCCGCCCAGCCAATGTTGCTCGAATTTCACGTGGAGCCTCCTTGGGGCAGGTGAACGAAAGATTGCCCATATATGGTAAAAACCTTTAAAACTCTTCTTCTCTAGAATCAAACAAGCCCTTGGGCCTAATCTTTGCATGAATCATTGGGGACAGGAGGTCTACCAAAATTGCTAAAATGATGGTCCTATGTTGACGTTTGACCTTTTGACGGCAAGGGCACATTTGCTTCCCCATGCATTTCTATGGGCCCTATACATTTGTATGGGAAAATGTTGAGAATTCATATTTTGGACATCTCCTCCATCACGAAAACATACCTATATAATTTTGACCCCCTTAAACCCCACTTTTATATAGTAAAACTGGGGTTTACAGGGGTATACATTATTTTTCATATTTCTGCTCAAAACATGGATTGTGGGTACTCGAGGCAGTTCTAACGAGTACCCACAATCTATGTTTTGAGCAGAAATATGAAAAATATTAGAATTTTTCAATCTGAAAATTTTCCTTTTTTGGTCGTAAAATTTTCAATATATTTGAATAGGAGTGTTTTCGTAATGATAATCCAATTGAATTGAAACTTGACGAGGAGCAGTAGGGCACCTAGTAGATGCAAAATAGCTAAAACCGAGCCCACCAAAATTCCAAGATAGCCGCTACAGCCGCAATCTTGAAAATCAATTTTCGACATCTCTTCCCAAACCTTTGGTCCCTTTGAGCCGAGACTTGCCCTGTAGCAACAGGATGACTTCTGGATCGAAACAAGCTAAAATCCTGTTGATCGGAAATACAAGATGGCTGCAATGATTCCGCTCCATTGAACAAGATGGCCGGCAGAGCTTTAAATAGAAAACTCTTCAAGCGACGTGTCTTCCTTTGCCAGTGGCCCGGTTTCAAAACATTTTCACAGAAGTGTTGCTCCAATAGCCCCCTCCAAAAATTGCTAAAATGGTTCCGCTTGGCTGAACAAAATGGCAATCAGAGCTAAAAATAGAAAAAAAAAAAAAAAAACATTCAAAAGACATCTCCTCCGCAGCCAGTGGCCCGCTTTCAAAATGATTTCACAGAAATGTTCCTTTTATCCTCCTATACCAAAATTGCTAAAATGGTTCCGCTCTGCTGATCAAAATGGTCGCTTGAGCTAAAAATAAGAAAAGAAACCTTTAAACGACACCTCTGTGGCCAGTGGCAGGATTTCAAAATAATTTCACAGAAATATTCTGTTATGCCCCTTTACCAAAATTGCTAAAATGGTTCTGCTCTGCCGACTAAAATGGTTGCAAGAGCTAAAATTAGAAAAAACTTTAAAGGACATCTCCATGGCCAGTGGCTTGATTTCGAAATAATTTCACAGATAAACTTATTAATGAGTTCTTCATTTTTAGTAGAGAATACTTGTTACCAACGTTGCATACCCTTTTCAATAAACTTTTCGAATTAGGTTATTTTCCTGAAACTTGGTCAGAGGGCTATATTACCCCTCTTCACAAAAAAGGTAGCCTGAATGATGTAGAAAACTACAGAGGTATTACTCTTTTAAGCACGCTAGGTAAACTGTCATTAATAACAGACTGTCAGCTTGGGCAGAAAGTTATTTTATATTAATTGAAGCGCAAGCTGGCTTCAGACCTGGAATGAGTACTGTTGATAATATATTTGTATTACATGGTCTGATTTCTCATATACTCAATCAAGGGAAGAACTATACTGTGCTTTTATTGATTTTACTAAGGCGTTCGACTATTTAGTTCGTGACAATCTTTGGTATAAATTAATAAATATTGGATTAAGAGGAAAAAGCTTAAACATAATAAAATCTATGTATACAACGGTTAAGTCTAGAGTTAAATTAGATGGTAGACTTGGAAATGAATTTTATTGTTCACTAGGTGTAAGGCAGGCGGAGTGTTTGTCTCCCTTGTAATTTTCTTTATTTCTCAATGACATTGAGGAGCAGTTCATACATTCAGGTATAGAAGGTTTAGATGTGGATATGGTTAAGGTTTTCTTGTTGTTATATGCTGATGATATTGTGATTTTTTTTTCAAATACTGCAGAGGAGTTGCAAAGTGGTTCAGACATACTGTCAGTATATTGCAAGAGCTGGAAGTTGTCCATAAATGTATCCAAGACAAAAGTAATAATTTTAGGAGGCGGCATACTATCGAGAAATTTGTCACTTACATATGACGGGCAACCTTTGAAAATCGTGAAAAGCTTTAAATATTTAGGGGTGGTTTTTACTACAGGTGGCTCTTTTTCTGAAGCGCAAACTATACTTGCAGGTCAAGCACAGAAAGCAATATTTAAATTAAATAGTTATCTGTATAACTTCACTTCCATTTCGCCTAAACATAAACTAGATCTTTTTGATAAATTGATAACTCCAATTCCTAATTATTCCTGTGAAGTTTGGGGATTTATTCAAGCTAACGCAATCGAAAGTGTGCATTTGCAATTTTGTAAAAAAACTTTTGGTGTTAAAAAAGTCTACACAAAATGATTTTGTATATGGAAAACTGGGGAGAACAAATTACATATCTAAAAGGTATGCTATAATAATAAAATACTGGTTTAAAAACTTAACAGCACCTGAAAATAAATACATTAAACTGGTGTATAATATGATGCTAAGCGATCTCGAATTGTTCCCTAACAAGGTTAATTGGGTTTCTCTTGTGCGTCATTTGTTAATGTCTTTAGGTTTTTATCAAGTGTGGTTAAATCAGGGTGTTGGAAATATTGGATATATTAATTTCAGTTTTTAAGCAAAGGCTTACTGATATTTTCATACAAAACTGGCAAGAAAGATTAGGGAGTTCTTCACGTGCAAGATTTTATAATTCTTTTGCCATATTTCACCTCCAACCATATTTAGAAATCATAAACGTCCAGAAATATAGTCAGGCTGTTAGTAAATTGAGAATGTCTTCGCACAGGTTAGAAATAGAGTCTGGTAGGTGGGTCAAACCAATTAGTAAACCACTTGATGAAAGGAACTGTTCAGTATGTGGGGTTTTAGAAGATGAATACCATTTTGTTTTTGAATGTAGTATGTATATAGAGCTTAGAAAGAAGTATATACCTGTTTATTACTGGAAAAGGCCAAGTATGCATAAATTTGTCAGTTTGGTTAATTCAACAAATGTGAATCATTTACGCAAACTTGGTACTTTTGTTTATCAAGCTTTTAAATATAGATCAGAGGTACTATATATGAATTAACATAATGCCCTACTCTGTCCAATCAATAAGTGTCTTGCATTTCGTTTCGGCAAGGCCTAGAGAAGACAGAATATATTAGGAATAATAGTAATGTATTTGGTTTGTAACAATTTGTAACATCGGGTATCGGTATTAAAGCATGAGAAAGTGATATGTTTCCTGAATGAAGGTAAAATACCATTCATTATCAAATGTATTGTGGCTGCATATATAATATGTATGTTCATTTCTTAATGTATGTACTGTATGGCTAACCTGGACCCGGGAGAGCTGTTTAGACATTGAGTCTGCCACTCATTCCCTGAGTCTACCAGATTCATAGTATCTTATAGTAAGCAGACATCAAAAATGCTACATTTCTGAGCAATTTTAACATTGGTTTGTAACACAACTTGCATGTGATATTTGTCAATATATTTGGGGTTGAATATTAAGTTCACATTTAAATCATTTTTCACAATTAATAACTATAATCCTGTTATGATGGAAGCAGGCTGATTTAAGGCCTGCTCTGTATTATTTGCGCAGTATGTGTGGCCATGGCGGATTCGAGTGCGACGGACATGCTGTTTGGACATTGGTTTCTGCCACATGTTACTTCGTCCACCCGTATTCGCCATGGCACCCCCCTTTTAAATGTTATCGCCGACACAGAGTTGGCTCATGTCTTCCAAAAAGTGTGGTGTATGTATTTGTGCTTGAGATAGCTACTTAATCATCTTTCACGGCTCATATTAAAAAAATAAATAAATAAATAAATAAATAAAAAATAAAAATAACGTTTTTCATTTCTATTATCTTGATGTTAGTGCTACTGGAATGTTGGTCAGTGGATGGTGGATGATAACGGTGCCGTGCTGACCGTGCCTTGTACCATGGAGACAGTCTACGGTGGTATGTTATATAACCAGACCCTTGGTGGATTAAGGAGGGTTCGATTAGAACGGCTGTTTGTTTGTTTGTCGGCTGTCCGCTGTCTGACATCCTTCGTGCGTTTTACAGTAGGTATTCACCTTCTCCATTACAGAAAAGTATATTTAAACTGTTTCTGTTGCTCCTATGATTAAACATGTTGTCTGAGGTATTCGTAGAATATACGAATATAATCAGACAATTATATTGTAAATGATATATTATGTAATTGCTCTGCACTGTCATATGTCATATGTCATCATGTATGTTTCATTATATTGCATCCTCATGGGCTTTACAGCCTTTTGGAATTTTTGAAATAAAACTATTCTAATTCTATGATCCTCTTATGTCTTTTTATCATAAATTGCTAAAATGGTTGCACTTGGCTGAACAAACGAGCTAAAAATTGACAAGAAAGAAGCTCTGCAGGGTTTTCTTTCCCTGCTGATACTTCACAGGGTTTTCTTTCCTTGCGGGCGCATCACAGTCTTCTTTCCCTGCAAGTGGTTCACATGGTCTTCTTTCCCTGTTCGTGTTTCACAAATTTCGTACTTTAAAATTTTGCCATAACAACTAAACAAAATGACCATCTTTAATCGACATACCTCAAGACGTGACACCATCACTTCCACAAGCTATCGTTTTTAGTTATGCCCCTTTGCAAAAAGTTGCAATGATCTCTAAAAATCTAATGATCTAAAAAGATATTTGAGCTGCTGTATTAAAACTTAATATGCTGATAGTGATGATAAGATATGTAATGCTAAGTAGATAACCCAATTAACTTTTGAAAAAAAATCTGATTTTTTTTACTTATGGCCCTTTGAAAATTTCAGCATTTTAACCTTGTAAGCAAGATGTCTCGAAAACTGTTTAGACCATTACCTTGAAACTTGACAGGCTGATAGGGAATGATGAGTAAATGACCTGATTAAATTACAGCAGTTAACCCAGGTGAGCGTTGTGGCCCATGGGCCTCTTGGTTTTTTTTTTTTTTTTTTTTTTTTTTGTTTTTTGTTTTTTTGTTTTTTTGTTTGTTTGTTTTGTTTTTTGTTGTTGTTTTTTTGTATCGATAAACTTTTGGGTTTCAGGTCGAATAGCATCGTTATATTTTGGCTGTTCACGTAATCTTTAATTTTCAATGTGTAGGATAGATTGGAATTGCCTGTTTACCCACCGTGACAATATATTATCGATAGTAATAATAATTGCATGTAACTACAGGAATAAGTACAAGACTGAAGGAATGTGAAATATTTAGTATGGATAGTTATAGTCAACCACCGTCATCAAAGTATCCAGTGTCTTCCAGTGCAGGAACTGAATACGAGCAGGCTTGTGATCGCAAAGCACCCTTTCATGCATTTAAATATGTCGATACCGCTTTGTCTGGAAGCCATTCTACCTATAGCATCACACAATCGCAGACGAATCCCTGCTTGCCTGTCCAGGCCCCGAGGTTATAAAACTTTTTTCATGCTCAACTCAGCTGAGCATGAATTTTTCTCTGCTAATAAATATAAAAATGTCAGCAAAAGTTTTCATTTTCATATTTATTAGCAGAGAAATCTTCATGCTCAGATAAGTTTAGCAAGAAAGAATTTGCAAATGTTAGTAATTTGAGATTTATTAGCAAAACAAATTCATGCTCAGCTTAGTTGAGCATGAAAAAAAGTTTTATAACCTCGGGTTATCAGTTTGTTGGATGACGGACAGGAACGCTTCAGCCGCCTCAGCGACTTGGGCCAGGTCCCGAGGTTTTATATATTTTTTTCATGCTCAACTCAGCTGAGCACGAAATTTGTCATGCTAAAAAATCTCAAATTACTAACAATTGCAAATTCTTTCTTGCTAAACATAGCGGAGCAAGAAACTTTATCTGTTAATAAATACGAAAAAAAATGTTGGCATTTTCATATTTATTAGCAGAGAAAATTTCATGCTCAGCTGAGTTGAGCATGAAAAAAGTTTTATAACCTCAGGGACCAATCAACACTTCCTCAGAGCTTTACCTGAAACTGTGTCAGATGCCTCGCGTCAAGAGACTGTGTCCATACCAATATCAAAGCTTCCGAGATACCTGTCCTCACGCATGCCACTGTCATCCAGTCCAGTTCTCGGACCTACCAACCTTGTTAGTCGGCCATTCCCAATTTTTTCACCACCGGTCTATGGGTTCTTGGCAATCACTGGATATCAAAATAGTACACATGTAGAGTTAACTAGACATAGGCGAGTAAACAGTCAGTGCAGTTTAATCCAGCGGTCAGACCACAGTTACACACATGGTTTACATTTAATACACCAATGGTAGTGGAAAACCTCCATAAGAATTGGACAGGTTCACCACTGGTCATCAAGCACAATACAATTTCCTAACAGTCACGCAAAAATCTACATATCAGTACACCCTAGCCACTGTCACAGCTGGCATTCTTTATAAATCTATAGCGGGCCGTTATCGGCTCGTCAGCTACCCTGACGGGCCGATAACGGCCCGCTATAGATGTATGTAGAATGCTTACTGGTACAGAGGTTAGACCTCAACAGTTGCGTCCCAGAATACTCTAAAGGCTACATCTAAGGCTTTCCTTGTTCGATACCCTCCACGCTTGTGCTACAGGCACCTGCAGTCACTTTAGGCACGCTAGCAGCCACATCTGTGACAGTTAGTGATAAAAATAGCTGGACCAATACACCAGAGCTGCGTTTAATAAAGCTAAATTTTCGCGAGAGTTTTTCACGAGCTATTTTGCATCTTTTGACCAGTCTTAGCTGATCTCAAAATAGACATATTGGATCGAATAAATTATATCAATAATTATTTAGAGATCGAATGTATAATATCAACTCAGTAAAAAGTTCCATATGTTTGGTTACGAACAAGCATATAAAAAGTTCATTCGCACAGACCGCCTTATTCGCATAGACCGCTATTTTGGTTGTGCCTTAAGATAACTTGAGAATGGTTCGCGGATATTCGCTACGTCCACCGAAAACTGACACAAATAAAAAGTAAATGCCGCTATAATTTGCAAGTTATCGCGAACGTTTCGCTTTGATAATTGCAACCACAGTTACGTTTAATTAACCGAAACGTTAGCGGTCACTCGCAAAATATTGCAGATTTTTCATTCAATTGAGGCAGCGAGACAGTTGGCGGCGATAGCGAGTAAATTCAAACTGTCTTTTGGAACAATCAAATGGCGGCCTATGAGGATAAAATTGTGTAACCCAAAAAATATGGGACTGTTTACCGCTTTGATACTATCCGTTCGCTCTTATATAAAAATAATAATTGTGGATATAATGTATTCAAGATAATATCAAGTCACGACAGCGAGAAAAAGAGCTACTATTTAATTGGCGGTCACATGTGACAAGTTGTTCACAAAGCACTGATAAAGAAAGACAAATGATTTCTGATAAGAAGTGGTCAATCAAAACAAAGTAAATAAATTCAAAATAAAACGCCAAGCAAACAAAATCTTTCCAAGTGATGTCGAAAGGACAGTAGACCTCAGTATCCATTACGAAAACACACCTATTCAAATATATAGAAAATTTCACCTCCAAAAACTTAAAATTTTCAGATAAAAAACTCTGATAGTTGTCATATTTCTGTTCAAAACATAGATTGTGCCCAGATAGCATGACAACGTTGGCCTAACGTTGAAATATGATTGAAATATGGTCGGACAGTTGGCGTACCGTTGGCATCAGATGTACAACATTGCGCCAACGTTGGGCCAACGTCATACAAATTTGATAAATTTCAGAGAAAAATATTTTTATGCGCTAACATAGGGCCCTCGTAGGCCCAGCGTATGTATCTAGATGCATGTTTCCCCCGTGATTTTCTGTGGTAACGTTGGATCTACGTTGGCCCAACGTTGAAATGTGATACACACTTTAAAATATACACAAGCCGCAGATTCATTTCATAATGAAAATACATCATGATTAAATTTTTCGAATGGATTAATAAATGAAAATGTTACAATATTTGTAGTTTTTACTTTATTTTTCAAAAGTAAGAAAATAAAGCCATCTTTTCTTGTTGGGAATCCTACAGTCTGAATATAAAAACATAGTTTTGATATTGATAAAGCATATATATATATTTTTTTCTTCCAATGTAAAAATAATGCAGGTTTTCCTCCTTTATTAGTTTCTCTCCGCATACAAAATATTATTATAGAAATACATCCATAAATCTAATTATGATAGTACTGTCTTTGAACTATATCCACCTGCAGGTTATAACATCAATTAAATGGAAACATTATATCCCGGAGAGTTCTGTTTGTGTTAGCCATTATCAATGCATAATTAATATCTGGAAGATAACACCAAAATCTGCTTTTTAGTGCCTTTATAGTTGGCTGTCAAACAACATCTTGTTTATGTTGCTGAGTTTTATGTGTAAGTTGAAAAATTTTCTTATATCAAAGCGAATGAAAATTAACTTTTTTTTTTTTTTTTTTTTTTGTAAAAAGAAAAAAAAATTATAAAAAACATGCATTCACTTCATTTATCCATAAAGATACTTATACTAAACTGACAAATAATGAATAATCAATACCGGAGGAGAATACTGCTTTTGATTTCTTTTTTCAGAATGGCTCAACGACAAACGATAAATAGCTACATAGACCTCACTCTTCCAAGCTATTTCTTCAACACAGACGTTGATCGACATATCGCTTGACAACTTGGATGTAGGATTTTTTTTTCGCAATTTGATAAAGATATATGGAAACAGTAACCTCTTTAAAAACTCGGTTCACTATAACACGGATTTGGATATAACACGGTTCAAGAATGTATAGATTATATAGAAAAATAACAAGTAATTGTCATTTTTTTTCTATACAACCTATACATTTTTGATTGGATATTACACATATAATTAACTCACACAGTTTTTGCTTAAAACTCCAAAAACCGTGTTATTAAGAAGTTACTTTGTAACAAACTTTTTCTCTTTTGCTTAAATTTTTACGGCTTTATCGGTCAAAGTTGAAAGTATGCGTTACGGTGTTTAATGCGGACAAAATTTTTGTGTTTGATACGGACAAATATTATTTTGCATCCAAGTTGACGACTGATATATCAGTTTACGTTGGGCCAATGTATTCAATGTACGTTGGCATAACGTTGTTTCAGGATTACCCGTTCAATATATCCTACGTTGGCACAGCGTTGCGCCAACACGTTGGCCCTAAGGAGGCCCAACGAGCAAGTTAACGTTGGGGCAACGTTATTTTACAACGTTGGCCCAACGGAGTGACTAACCAAAATTGTCATGCTATCTGGGTGGGTATAAGTTAGAACGGCAAGGCGGTTCTCACGAGTACCCACTATGGAAGCCGTTTTACTATTTATTCTATAAATCAGATATCTGATTTAATATATCAGATATCTTATATAATATATAAGATATCTGATATATTATATCAGATATCTTATATAAATAAGATATCTTATATGTCAATTAAGATATCTTATATGCTATATAAGATATCTGATATGCTATAAAAGATATCTTAATTGTCATATAAGATATCTTATACGCTTTGTAAGATATCTGATATGCTATATAAGATATCTTACATAGGATATAAGATATCTTATTTACTAAAGAAGATAGATCCTTTATTAAAGTAAATAAGATATCTCATTTAGTATATCAGATATCTCATTTAGTATATCAGATATCTATATTAATATATTAGATATCTTATTTAACAAATAAGATATCTTATATGTGGAATTAAGATATCTAATATGATATATCAGATATCTTATATAGGATATAAGATGTCTTATATAGAATATAAGATATCTGATATACTACTTCGGATATTATATCAGATATCTTATATATAATAGATGTCGTATATGCCAATTACGATATCTAATATGCTGTATTAGATATCTGAATTGACACATAAGATATCCAATATGCTATATAAGATATCTTATATGCTATATAAGATATCTCATATGGGATATAAGATATCTTATTTACTAAAGAAGATATCTCATTTATTCAGTCAAATAAGATATCTCATTTAGTATATCAGATATCTGATTTAGTATATTAGATATCTATATTAATAAATAAGATATCTTATTTAACAAATAAGATATCTTATATGGTAAATTAGATATCTTATATGCGGAATTAAATAAGATATCTCATATATTATATCAGATATCTTATATAGGATATAAGATATCTAATATAGGATATAAGATATCTGAATTAGTATATCAGATATCTTATATGCTATATAAGATATCTCATATGGGATATAAGATATCTTATTTACTAAAGAAGATATCTCATTTATTCAGTCAAATAAGATATCTCATTTAGTATATCAGATATCTGATTTAGTATATTAGATATCTATATTAATAAATAAGATATCTTATTTAACAAATAAGATATCTTATATGGTAAATTAGATATCTTATATGCGGAATTAAATAAGATATCTCATATATTATATCAGATATCTTATATAGGATATAAGATATCTAATATAGGATATAAGATATCTGAATTAGTATATCAGATATTTTATATCCTATATAAGATATCTGATATAATTTATAAGATATCTATTTTGCTTAATAAATAGTAAAACGGCTTGCCATAACCCACAATCATTGATTTCGAGCAGAAATAAGGCAAATAATTTATACCCCCGTAAACCCCAGTTTTATTATATATAAGTGGGAGGTAAGGGGTCAAAATTATATAGGCATGTTATCGTGATGTGTGTCCAGTCTGATGCTGCTAACATTGGGGAAAATAACCTGGAATGTCATAGTTATCTTCAATATTCGAATTACGTATCTTTCTAGTCCAAAATGAGCCTTCCAACTTATGGTTCTGATGGATCCTGACTACTGTGCTTTCGACACCATTTAGGCTTACGGTTTTAGACCATCTTTAAAAAAACAGCAAAAAAAAAAAAAAAAAAAAAAAAAACAGCCTTATCGTGAGTACTTTTTGACATGTTTGAATGGAGATTTGCAGGAAATGCCACAGTCATGTAATGTAAATTTCCCATCACGAAAACATACCTATACAATGTTGACCCCCTTAAACCCCACCTTTATATAGTAAAACTGGGGTTTACAGGGGTATACATTATTTTTCTTATTTTTGCTCAAAACAGAGATTGTGGGTACTCGTTAGAACCGCCTCGCCGAGGCGGTTCTAACGAGTACCTACAATCTATGTTTTGAGCAAAAATATGAAAAATATAAGATTTTTTTTTATCTGAAAATTTTCATTTTTTGGGGGGTAAAATTCTCAATGTATTTGAATAGGCGTGTTTTCGTAATGCTATGGCTTTGACCAGATTATGCAGATACGCAGACTGGGTCAATTCTGCGCGTAATTCACTGGATAGGTTTATCAGCCCTCAGCAGCCACACAACGTTTAAACAAAGTCGATTCAACGTTGATTCAACGTCAAGACGTTGAATCAACGTTGAGTCGACGTTGTGTCAATGTTGTGCGCCCACTTGGAGGATAGAATTTTGTATTAATCTTGAGAGGCTTATCCAAATAAGAATTTTCACTTACTGTGACAGTTTCAGTTCTCATTGAGAACTTTCATCAGACTTACCTTGATCTCGTAATGTCACAGAAATTGGACTGCTTACCATTAGACGGGTTACTAGAGGTAAACAAAGGCCTGCAGATATTGCTCAGGTTGTATGCCCCTGGTCCGGTTCATGGCGTTTTGAGACTAACTAATCCTAATAGCTTCTTTGACTGGTCCGAGTCTCTGATTAACCTCCCTGTCAACTACTTTTGATCCCTCCCAGTCGATGACATGGTTGACTTTCGCGATATGATCTGTCACTGCACATTTGTTAAAACATGTTTTAGATGACTTTCCTCCTGACCGGGTGTATATCTGTAGTGCATTTTAGCATCTTTCCGATTCACTGTCTCGTGTTGAGTTTTCTGCCTGTTTTACCTTTGTATTTTCATTCACAGTTGTGGCACGCGATCACGTAAACGACACTACAGGTATTTTCCTTTTTCAACTTTGTCTTTGGATTGGACAAAGGCTTTCCTCAGCGTGCAGTGTGGTCGCATACCCAGCTAGCATTCTTTGCAAATCTATAGCGGGCCGTTATCGGCCCGTCAGGGTAGCTGACGGGCCGATAACGGTCCGCTGTAGATTTATAAAAAATGCTTACTGGGTAGATACTGATACGTATGCCATGACTTACTTACACTGACTACGCTTTTTGATAACCCTTTGACATATGGAATAACCACGCAGCCTTTGGATTTGTCCTCATCAGTTTTAAGGTTTTTCTTTCCCTTTCCAGTGTCTTTCTCTTTATTTACTGCTAAGTCTTTCACGTTTTCTATCGCCTACCGCGGTTACCCACGTCTTAAGTGCGGATGTTATATGCCCCACCTCTTCTTCCCTGTCCTTTCCCCCGTAGCTACCGAAAACTACTTAATATCTAATAATGTGTTTATTACACTGAGATTATGTTGTCACGACTGGTGTGAATCAAACTGGAGATATCGGTGTGTTCATTTACGGTATACCAACAATTTCACTGTCCCACCATCCTTGCTCACTATCATTGTATCTAGGAAAGGCGTTTTTCCTTTTTTTCTCTCTTTTTATGTGAATTTGAATCGCTGAATGGCATCAGATTGATTTAGTACTATGTAAGATTTTCTCCTTGTTCTTTCTTAATGATTTCTAAAATTTCGTCCGCATACTTTGCCTCATCCTCAGTAACCCCGGTGTGACCCATTACGTTACACTCCATTCATGAATGGAGTGTAACGTAATGGGTCACACCTGGGTTACCGAGGATGAATGGAGGGTAACGTAATGGGTCACACCTGGGTTACCGAGGATGACTTTGCCTGCAGTCGAAGTGCACATGTGACCGGTGTTGTAGTAATAGTATGTTTTCTAGCAAAAGTATAAGAATTCCTTGTACGAGTTCGTGACTACTGGAGAAATAGGACTACCCATGCTGTACCAAACGTTTGCTGATATATTTGTCCACGGAACGAACAATAAGTTGCGGTTAAAACATATGTGAGGAGCTCATAATGTCCTAGACAAGTAACTCTGTTCTGTTTTTAAGCTAGCTGTCCTTTCCAAGGCAACTATAAATTATCTCAATGGCTTATCGCAAACGGTAACCACGTCATCGATTCGAAGGGGGCAAAAGTAGTTGACAAGAGTCAAAGAACATATCAGGATCAGATCATTACGAAAACACGCCTATTCAACTATACTGAAAATTTCACCACCAAAAATTGAAAGTTTTCAGATAAAAATTCTGATATTTTTCATATTTTTGCTCAAAATATAGACTGTGGGTACTCGTTAAAACCGCCTCAGCGAGACTCTGGTACTCGCAATCTCTATTTTGGAGCAGAAATAAGAAAAAAAATAATGTATACCCCTAAACCCCAGTTTTACTATATAAAATTGGGGGGGGGGGGGGGGGTTAAGGGGTCAAAATTATATAGGTATGTTTTTGTGATGCAGTCTCCACACGTCATGAACAAGGCGCGGGGCATGCAACCTGAGCAACATCTAAAGGCTTTTGTTTACTACTAGTAATCAGTCTATACCGGTACAGTGACTCAGTGGTAGAGCGTCCGCTTTGTGACCGGGAGGTTTCGGGTTCGATCCCCGGCCGGGTCATATTAAAGACTTTAAAAATGGTACTAGCTGCTCTTTCGCTTGGCGCTCAACATTAAGAAAGTAGAGCTAGAACTGGTCAGCTCAGTGTCAGTATAGTGTGACTGGGTGGAATATCATGTCAAAGTGACTGGGGCGAGATGTTTCAGTGAGGCAGCACTCTAAAAGTGAGCATTGAGCTCCCTGCCACATCCAGACGCCGTCGCGATATGACTGAAAGATTGTTGAAAGCGACGTTAAGCCAAAATCAAACAAACAAACAAGTAACCAGTCAAGTGTTAAGCAATCCAAGTCACTCGACATCACGAGATCAAAGTCACAGTCTGCTTATAGTTCTCAGTGAGAACATAAACTGTCACAGTATGTAAAAAATCTTATTTGGATAAGCCTAAAAGAATCTTTAGATTAATGGATCAGTTCTGGTTAACTAAAGCCATCTTGCATCTGGATCCTGGTGAGACTGCACAGATGCACAGGATCGTCTGATTTTTAGCTGTTTTTTTTTTTTTTTTTTTTTTTTTTTTGGACCTGATTCCACAAGCTTATCAGTAATATTATAGGGATCAAACATGTTTTTTTTTTTTTTTCCCATGCATTAGCATTCGCCAGGTCCCGTGGGAAGTGTTGAAAAACAAGGCCAAGGGTCCTGGCGAATGTTAATGCAGTGAAAAAAACATGTTCGATCGCTATTATTGCATAAAACTGAAAACATTTGCTACATTTCGCGTTATTTTTTGCACTATTTTGTTTCGCCTTTTCACAGATGTCTCGCGAACGTAATTTCCACAGACTATGCTCGTTCTAGGGCCGGGCAGTACACATCTCATAACGGCAGCAAATCTGTGGTTCCGGTACGATCATATTGAAAGTTGCGTAGCCGTGCATTAACAATGCGTGAACTGCCTTGTTAATACACGGCTTTTCGCCGATTAATGCACGGCTGTTAATAACGTGCGACACTGCTTTTTATACAATAATGCGTATTTAGTGATGATGCGTACAGCACTGACAACTGTATGATTTGCAACACAATTAAGTCCTTTGCCTCACGGAAGGGCTGTGTTTCGTGATTGTAGCATTTCTTGGTTTATCTTCACTTATATTTACTCGCGCATGCATTTCATGTTTTTTTGGGGGGGTAGATTGTTTACAATCGAGCCATAGTATACATACACCAAATTTCCTAAAGGTTTCACGTGATTATCATTGACCAATAAAATCAAACCGCGCGTTTGTACGAAATCCTGGTAACGATTATTTATAGCCGCGCTATTCTTGTCCGCTCCAACGCAAGTGTGCAATGTGAAGAGGGTTATCTGAAAAACCTGGACTGGGACATTGGCAAACAGTGCAGACCTAGACCAGACACCACAGAATGCGGCGTCTGACCAGGTAAGCACTGTTTACTTAGATTACAGGAAGTCAATGGTTAAATGAAACAGTTTTAAGTCACCGTTTAGGACTATTTTTCCAGCCTGCATTAAAAGACAATCGACCCACCAGCGCTGTCAGTGATTTGATTACTTCCGTATGCATTTCAGTGACTTTTTCTTTGCTTGGTTATCACTATTATTGGAAAGATACCTTTCCATGATGTTTACTTTGAAATGGAGCATGAGCATTTATGCTCCAGTGCAGACTACTATCTATAAGTTACTAAATAGCAGTCATTCTTTGCTTTAGGAAATGAAGGAAACCAGTCCAAAAACTGACGTCCGATTGTCGCTGCTGTGTGTATAAGTTAGCCGAAATGAACCCAAACGCAATTTTATCATCCAATAAGTATTAACTTTCCTGTGATAGGAGAAATTAAGTGAGGAATTTGAACAGTTGTCAGAGGTTTCGCTACATTGTAGTATCGTGGCTAGAGGTTTCGCTACTCGGTAGTTTTCGCACCTTTTTCGTAGCGGAGATTTCGCCACTACGAAGGTTTTGCGTCTTTCCGGCTCGATCGGCATTTTACGGTTGACCGTTATATAAATAAAGCGTACCAAGGGAAACGGTGTCGTCTACGTACATACCGTAATTACCGTAAATAATCGGACAACCAGGGCCCGGATGTTCAAAGCATCGTTAGCTAAACGAGCTCGTTAAGGGTCATTTCGTTAACTGTTCTAGCGGATTCAATACACAATATTCTGATATTTTTTCTGAAAAAAATGTGAGTAGCTTTTGCACTGCAAAAGCTACTCACATTTTTTCAGCAAAAAATTTCAGCATATTTGCGTATCACTCGATGTAAATTTTAACGAATCGTTAACTAACGACATCGTTAGTTTGAACAACTGGGCCCAGGTCTGAACAAACGACGTAGCCCCAGATGAGATCAGAATGCTTTCTTTTTAAGCTATGGCAACACTGTAACGTCCCAGATCAAATCAAGAGTACTAACTACCGTAAACAATCATACTAACAGGCCTGAGCTAACAGTTTGTATCCAGAACATACCATACTACTTTCATTGCATGCTCTGTATAATATTGTTGACCCAGGTCAGATAAGAAGCAGTGTTTACTATAAAATATTTAAAATGTTTCTAAGTGTAGACCAAGGTCAGATCAGACTGTTTGTTTTTATGCTATTTATAACAGTATAAATCTAAATCAGTTTAGGAGTTCAGCAATACTACTGCCGTTCATATTCCACAGAGAAACAGGCCTGAGCCTGTTTAGACCCATATCAGATCAGACTGCTTTCTTTTTATGTCATACCCAATTAAGTAGACCCAGTTCATGTATTATTAGGTATGGCTTTGATGGGAAGCTTTTCAACCTAAGAACTAAGGTTGCTAGCTAAATCCAAGGTGCAGACAGGTGTTAGATGAGTTCCTTTTTGTTGGTGACATGGCAAAGGGTGCTCTACTGGAAGAAACGATGCAAAAAAGGTGTGGATCAAGTATATGGTTCATGTGACAGCTATGATCTTACAATTAGCATCAAATAGACCGAGGCGGTATATCAGCCAGCACCTGTAAAGCCTTACAAGGAATCCACCATCACAGTGAAAGGTCAACGATTGCGAGTGATAGACAAGTTCACCTACCTTGGAAGTACATTGTCAAGAGTTGTGCACATTAATAGTGAAGTCACTGCCAGGATTGCCAAAGCTTGTGCAGCATTTTGCCTACTACGTGGAAGTATTTGGGATCTAAGTGGAATCAGACTTGACACAAAGCTGAAAGCCTACAGATCTGTGGTGCTACCAACACTATTTTACGCATATGAAACTTTGACAGTTTACCAACGGTATGCCAAAAGACTGAACCACATCCACACAAGCTGTCTTAGAAAACTTCTAAAGATTAAGTGGCAAGACAGGATTCCAGACAAAGAAGTCCTGAAAAGAGCAGGGATGCAGAGTATACATGTACATACTCGTCTGAAATTGGCGCAAAAGATAAAAAGACCATGTTACCAGAATGCCTAAAAAAATCCTCTATGGAGAACTACAAGTGAGAAAACGCTCCCATGGTGGTCCAAAGAAGCGATACAAGGACACTCTGAAAGCCTTCCTCAAAGACTTCAACATACCATCAGAGTCGTTGGAATATATTGCACAGGATCGAGCAAAGTGGCGAGGCTTCATAAGAAGGTGTGCCAACAAATACGAAACGACAAGAATCAATGAAGGCGCGCAGAAACTTGCTCAGCAGAAAGCCTGAGATAAGGTATCACCAACAGAGATTTCTTCCGCAGACCTCTCATGTTCTATCTGCAACAGGCAGTTTAGAGCAAGAGTTTAGAGTTTTTTAGTCTCATTAGCCATCTTAGAACACACAAACAATAACACATCACTCATTTGATCAGGATTGGTCTTTGTCTGTAATGAAGAAGCACTCTATTCAAGATCAGAGCCGTTGACAATTCTATCAGATCATCACACTTCTAACCATTTCTATTCACATAGCATGGTCACGTAAATGAAAACAAAACACGCTTTGATCATCTACAATTACCATCCTTTAAAACTCCTAAAATATAGTTGACGTTCGTTATCCCGACCTCGCTTATCTCGAATAACTGCTTATCTCGAAGTGAAAATCTGGTCCCTGCCTAAACATGAAAGTCTAACAACAGGTAAAAATATATTGTAGAAAAGAGGAGAAATTGCTCCTAAGGAGCAATTTCTCCTCTTTTCCACAATAGTTTCGATATAGCTCTATCTTCAAGCGTCCAATCACATATAAATTTGTGAAATGGGCTTGTTCGAATTATTTTTTTTCCTCAATTTTAAAAATCTGATATGTCGAGGTACGGATATCTCGAAGTGTTTCAGAGAGTCCTTTGAAATTCGAGATAACGGGAGTTGACTATTTGTTAAATGTGGTTGTTCGAATTATTTTTTCCTCAATTCTGCAAATCTGATATGTCGAGGTACGGATATCTCGAAGTATATCATTGAGTCCCTTGGAATTCGATATTATGAGGGTCGACTGTCCCATGCTCAAATTGTGATACATTTTTAGTTCTACTATTGTGTATTTTGGCTGTCCTTTTCAGTGTCAGTAGAAGTGAGAATAATTAAGATCAAATTTCCATACAGGTAATCTCGCATGAGTAATTGTTGTAACAAATGATATGCGCAAACAATAGATATTTCTTTCTCAGGTAATATTTCTTCATGTACTAAATTAGAGTTTATGAACGAACATCCCTTTAAAATATTTAAGCATGCCAGTATACCATAATACAAAATTATATTGCTAAAATAGTGTAAAGTTTGATAGTTACCATAAGCTTTTCCTACTTCTTTGGCCACTTTGGTCATAGTACTTGGGGCCTTTTTGGACTTCGGCAGCTTAGTACATATAGTAAACTCTCGTTACAACGACAACATTTGTTCTAAAAGATGATGTTGCGGGGTGGTTGGGTGAGGCAAAGGTGTTGTGTATCTTACATCACTGGGGCGTCCAACTGATATTGACTTGCAGTTGGGCAAGGCCTGCTATCCTTGCAGCAGGTAAGGGTAGAGGGGGAATGTTTTTATTTCTTCTGTTTCTTCACTGTCATTCATTTTCCTTTCTCCTCTATCCCTCTCTTTCATCTCCTTTACTATCTCTCTTCTCCCTTTCTCTGGGAGACAACACAAAATGACCCACAAGGGTTGACGTGTCGTTAAACCCCAACACAATCAAAATCAATCTAAAAGATGTTGCCATTAAAATGAATTTTCTGTTGTAAAGAATCCTTAACAGACAGAATGATATGTACGGAAGGATTTGTTTTATTCTAAGTTCCTCATAGAACATCATATTTTGGATATTTGTTAAATATCCAAAACATAATGTTGCTTGAACTTTTAATGGAATATTCTTGCATAATTTCTCATTAACTGTCGCCTCTTGGACGAAAGTTTCGTGACATTCAAATTGTCATTATAACGAATTTTGTCGTTGTATCGAGTGTCGGTATAAAGAGGGTTGACTGTATAAATTTTGGTCTGTAATTCGTAATTGTGTTTTATAATTTTATAATATTCTTTTTAATGTATTCTTTTTAATGTATTTAGTATATGATAAACGTTTGCATTTACTCATCTAAGTGCATTTTAAACTACTTTTATCCTAATTAGTGGCGAAAACGTTTAGGTATTAGGTAGAGTAACCTCTTTCCGCGAAAGTGCCTAAGAGGCGAAACGGTACATTTTGCGAACTTGCAAGTCGCGAAACCTCCGTTAACCATTTGAACACCTCTGTAATTTCTAGAGCAACCACAATAGGAATCAAAATATTATCATTCTGATGAACTCTTAATGTCTACACCCTAAAATGAGTGTTCATTTCGGCCGTACGATAAAATGGTTTCGGTTCTGTCTTTGTCTTCTGTCTTTGTGTAAACTAAAAACTAGGGCTGAGTTCAATAAAGCAAATCACTCATAAAAGTTTTTCAAAAAATATTTCCCATCTTCTGAAAGGTTGTAAACACCACTTTTTATGTGACCTTACATTAGAGGGTAGCATTTCTTCTCGTTGGCGAGTTTTAATATTAGATTGAATAAAACCAGGGCTGCCTTCAATAAACCAAATCAGTCGCGATTTTCAAAAATTATTTCCCACCTTTGGAAAGGTTGTAAACACTATGTCATATGTGATCTCACATTAGAGAGTAGCCGTTCTTCTTGTTGGCGAGTCTTGATATTAGATAGAAAACATTATGTCAATAATTCCGAATTTCATATAGAATCAAATAAATCAAATAATCAAATAAATAGATCTGATATCAACCCACTAAACATTGCCATATTTTTGTTAGGAACAAGCATACAAAAAAATTCATTCGCATTGGTCGACAGTTTGATTGTGCCAATAGACAGCTTGAAATTAGTTTGCGTATATTCTCTACCATCCCGAGAAAAAAATGTCATAAATAAACGGAAAGTCTGCTTTTGTTTACGAGTAGCTTCGAACATCTCGCTTAACTGAACGCATCTCATGTCAGGTAAACAAGCGATTTGTATTTAAACCAAAATTTACAGATTACAGTCGACTCTCGTTATCTCGAATTCCAAGGGACTCTCTGAAATACTTCGAGATATCCGTACCTCGACATATCAGATTTACAGAATTGAGGAAAAATAATTCGCATAACCACATTTAACAAATATATATGTAATTGGACTCTTGAAGTTAGAGATATATTGAAAATATTGTGGAAAAGAGGAGAAATTTCTCTTTTCCACAACATTTTTACCTGTCGTTAGATTTTCATGTTTAGGCAGCAACCAGATTTTTACTTCGAGAAGCGGTTATTCGAGATAAGCGAGGTCGAGATAACGGGAGTCAACTGTATATACAAAAAAAATGACCTTTCATGGTCGTTTTTTCTATATGATCTACACATTCTTGTTTAGATACAACATATTCTGGGCTCAATCTGTGAACTATCTCATATATACAATCGTGCTACATGTATAACCCCAGCTAGCATTCTTTATAAATCTACAGCGGGCCATTATCGGCCCGTCAGCTACCCTGATGGGCCGATAACGGCCCGCTATAGATTTATGTAGAATGCTTACTAGGGACGAGCCTTATTCTAGATATTCCAGTGTGCTTGTTTCATGCTGGGTAAAAAGTTCAGCACAAGATATTTTGTAATGTTGTTTTTTTTATTACTTTCCCCAGAAAAAAGGCTTCGACTTTTCATGCAAATCGTCAAGGACTATTTTCTGGGAAAAATAAGAAAAACGTCATCATTTTGTCCTCTGCTGTATTTACCTAGAGAGTAATGAATAATTTTGGTTATGATATTTTGTCAGTTTTTATAGCTACATATTTTATGTTGTTTCATATTGCATTGCAATAATTACATAATAAACAAAGCAGTTCACTTTTTTCTCTGTCCAGCAGACCACAGCAGACCTTTCGTTTTTAAGAAGCCAACTTGTTGTATAACAGTTATCCCGTTTTGAAAATGGAAACAATGAAACGGAGGAGCATTTGGTGATGATTCCGAGGCGCTCCTAATGAGTACCCAGTAAGCATTCTTTATAAATCTATAGCGGGCCGTTATCGGCCCGTCAGGGTAGCTGACGGGCCGATAACGGCCCGCTATAGATTTATAAAGAATGCTGGCTG
>CAXHKG010000181.1:0-17063 GCA_964016985.1 Anodontia alba
ACATAACTAAATTATAAACAATAATTAAAAAATAAAAAATAAAAAGTTCCCCTTTTCTTGGCAGTAACTGAACAGATGAACTGGCACACTATTGATGGATGGGGTAGTAAGTGCTGTTGTTCCTTTGTGCGTGGAAAGCGTAAACAGTGGGTAATTTACTTATTTCAGGTGTAAAGCTTTCTAGTCCTCTTTATCCATTTTAGAAATGAATAAAACTGTCTTCAACATTGAAATAATAAATTTTATTTGAACAAGTACTAGCTTTTCTGGTGTGTGTGTGTGTGTGTGTGGGGGGGGGGGGGGGGGGGGGTAGGGGTATTAACAGTGGACAATTTACTTATTTCAGGTGTAAAGCTTTCTAGTCCTCTTTATCCATTTTAGAAATGTATAAAACTGTGTCCAACATTGAAATAACAAATTTTATTTGAACAAGAATTAGCTTTTCTCGTGTGTGTGTGTGTGTGTGGGGGGGGGGGGGGGGGGGGAGGGGGGAGGGGGGAAGGGGGGCGGGGGCGCATTCCAGCTGTATACGTTGTTGCTTATTTCAGGTATATTTATAACTGTCAACTATCAACAAACCATCAATCTCGACCCTGATTGAGTAGAACATAATGTACTTTTTTATGTTGCGCATCGTGTTCGCAAATCAATCAATCAATCAATCAATCAATCAATCAATCAATTAACCTGTGATATGAAGTTCTCTAGTACCCTGTTAGATTGTGTGTTTATTTTTAAATTTTACAGAAGCTGTTCTGTCAACAAAAATGCCAGTCACTGGCTTATAGTGTAATTCCCTGCTTAATATACGAACGTCTGTTTATAAAGGGTAAAGTTTACTGAAACTTATATCGGGGATTTAAATATTTATTCTATTATCTCACAGAGTGAAAATATAGACTTTCCAAACAATTCTAATTGATTGATGTCGGGATTTAGTCATCAGTAACAATAATCTTGCACTTGTTTCTCCCGGAGCTCCTGATGATTATTGCAAGGATAAAAGTAAGAAAATAAACCCGCTAGTCGCTATTATTTTATTCCCATCTAAACTGTTTGCTTAAAAGTATTCCCATTGTTGATTTTAATGTAAAATCTTGTAAATAATTCATCTTTAGTCAAACAAAAAGCGGTCATCGTAACACTGTCTGTATTGTTTTTTTTTTCTACTTTCGTTTGAACCGGATGTCACGTTGCGCGCAAGGAATTATGGTCTACTGGAATAAAGCGAATGCACAATCGTTCGCATACCTGAGATGCATTTTACTGCTTCAGGAATTTTCTGGAGAACTTTTAACGAAATTCTATCTCTCAGTTTTGTGTTGTTGTTTTTTTTTTGTTTTTTTTTTTTTTTTGTTTTTTTTTGCGAGCCTAAACATTATGAAGTGGAAAATAGAGCAAAAAAAAAAAATAATAATAATAAACCCAGAAACGTTCAGCGATCAGTATGTCGATTTATTTCCATATTTCAGATAAAAATGCAAGTATATACTTCATTTCTCAAGACAATTTGCTAAACTGTACTAGAAAAAGAAAGAAAGAAACATCTTCAAAAAGCAAATGCATTTTGCATTACGACATGAGTTACCTCCCGTACATAGAACAGATTACGATTTTCCCTCTGATTTTAGTACCACCTTAAATGCAGAATTTAGCGTTATCAGCGTTTAGCAAGGAACTATTTTGGGGGCGATTTTAGATAGTTATGTAGGTATTTTTCAGCTGAACGGATGGTTGAAATGCGGTATAGTAAAACCACCCCCAAAAATTAAAACTCAATGTTTTACTGATCTTAGAACACATTTCAAGTAAAATGAGCAGCGCACTTATTGTCTGATCTTGAGTTTACCATATCACATCGCGGGCTAAATAGTTTGGCTGCAATATCATGACTTTATCTCTGTCGTTTGGCTTAACCTTTCCTTACCTAATTCAGCAGACGACGAATAAATGATATTTTCTTTTTTTCCTAGAAAAAAACAAAACAAAAAACAACAGGATTTGACGTTTCACACAAATTGTCTTCATTTGCATGAAATGGAAAAACCTGTTTTCTGAGAAAAATGTGAAAAAGTCAGTATGTCATCTGCTGAAATTTTACCAAGCGTGCTCAGCGGTAAATATATTTTATTCCAGAAATTACAATAATTATATAAATACAAACATGCCATACATACAAAAGCTAGAATTAGAATGAAATCAGAAACTTAGGCCTACTTAATTCGTCTCTTATATACAAGTCCAAAGATAACTAATGCATTCCCTTCACGGAAGAAGGCATCATCGCAAGAACCTTTATAATCCGAGGTAGACATTAATATGCTTTTTTAGGTGAGAATAAAATAAATCAAATGATGCAAAGGCTGAAAAATTAGAGGGTGAAATTTTATACAAAGAATTAGCAGAAGCATTAAGAAATATGAACAATGATAAGAGTCCTGGTTTAGATGGATTTACTATTATAATAGAATTTTTTAAAAGCAATTTTGGATTGATATAGGCTGATAG
Source organism: Anodontia alba (assembly GCA_964016985.1). NCBI lineage: Eukaryota > Metazoa > Mollusca > Bivalvia > Lucinida > Lucinidae > Anodontia > Anodontia alba. The sequence continues at coordinate 2,509 of CAXHKG010000181.1, forward strand.
GGAAATATATTTTAAGATCATTGAATTTCGGATATCGAAACGGGAATTTGTCAATAACATAAAAGCAAGGAGTTATTACCTGTTTACCCGTAAATAAGTCTAGACATTTTCTAAAAAAAACTGGCGACCAATTTTCTGTGACTGCAAGTAGAATAAAAATGTATTAAATAAACTAATTCACGAGGACCAAAAGGGATTTTTACTTCAGGCAGTTTTATTGGAGAGAATATACGACTTATTTATGATGTTTTATTCGAAGTAAGAAATCAAGATATACTAGGTTTGATTTTGTCTATTGATTTTGAGAAAGCATTTGATACGATATCTTGGAAATTTATAGAAAAGAACTTTAAAGTATTTTAACTTTGGACCGTCGATTATAAAATGGATATTTTTTTTTTTCAAACAGGAGCGGAATCGTGTATAATATAAAACGGTTGTATATCGGATTTCTTTAGATTAAAACGGGGATGTAGACAAGGCGATCCCTTTTCACCATACATTTTTATATTATGTGCAGAAGTACTAGGTCAAATGTTAAGGAATAATGAAAACATAACTGGAATTAAAATAAATAAGAAGGAGTTTAAATTGAGCCAGTATGCTGATGATACTCAGATATTTTTGGATGGAACAGAAACATCTTTAAAAGAAACGCTCAGTACTTTAGATATATTTTATACTGAAAGGAAAAAGAAACGCAGGGTAGAGTTTTTTCCTTCTTATTTTAACCATTTTTTACGGTGTTTACTATAGCCATACACTTTTACAGATTGTCCTGTGAATGTGAACCGCGGGTGTATATACGAGTCTTTGGTCGATGTGCTATCTACCCAGTGTGTGAAATCATTCAACCGTGCACTACACAGTGCATTGCACGGACAATACGGAAAGCCAAAATTTCGTGCAAAACAAGCATGTTTAAACCTTCAGCACAAGATTTCCTCACACCATTTGGTACACTTCAACGATACACAACACTCTTCGATTCTTTTACCGATTTTTCTCTTCATTTTTACGCTACTTTGAACTCTTTTTCAATCATGGTACGATTGACTGATGTTCAGAGGTGTAGGGCAATTGCGTTGCTGATGCAGGGTCAGAGGCAACAGCAAGTTGCCAATCATTTTGGGGTTAACGTCTCAACAATTGAACGTCTTGTTAGACGTTTAAGGGAGACAGGGCATTTAGCAGACCGACCGCGGTCTGGGCGTCCACGCGTGACGTCGCGACGTCAAGACAGGACAATCCGTCTGGCACATTTGCGGAATCGTCATCTCACTGCTACCGAAACTGCCCTTAATACAGTAGGTACGCATAATCGACAAATTTCTCCGAAGACTGTTGGAAGTCGATTGCGTGCGATTGGTCTTCGAGCTCGTCGTCCATACGTTGGTCTGCCTCTGACCCAGGCACGTAGGTTGCGTCGTATGGCGTGGCTGACGGCGCATGCGCCCAGGCTATTTCCGATGAGGCAGTGGAGACGAGTTCTTTTAACGGACGAGTCTAGGTTCACTCTCTATCGCGCAGATGGTCGGCGTCGTGTGTACCGACGTCGCGGAGACCGCTTTGCCGACGCCTGTGTTGTCGAACGGGATCGGTTTGGGGGTGGCTCCGTTATGGTCTGGGGAGGCATTGCTCACGGGATAAAATCACAGTTGATTATTGTTGGGGGCAATATGACCGCAGTAAGGTATAGGAATGAGATCTTGCGTCCTGTTGCAGTCCCGCTTGTGCAACAACGTAATCTGATTCTGCAGCAGGACAATGCCCGACCACATGTTGCCCGAGTTTGTCAGGATTTCCTGGCAAACAATAACATCGCACCACTAGCATGGCCACCGTACAGTCCAGATTTGACCCCAATAGAGCACATGTGGGATGAGCTGGACAGAAGGGTTAGGAAGCGCCGAAATCCCCCCGCAACTCTCGCACAACTAAGGAATGCGTTGATCGATGAATGGAATAACATCCCGATGCGAACTTGTCGATTATGCGTACCTACTGTATTAAGGGCAGTTTCGGTAGCAGTGAGATGACGATTCCGCAATGCTTTGGTTAACTCTATCCAAAGGAGAATTAGGGCAGCAACGGCAGCAAGAGGGGGGCACACCCGATATTGATTTTCAGTTTGATTTTGATTTCAAGATTTGGGGGGTAGCTACCAATGAACTTCAATAACTCGAGACTTGTTGATCACAAACCAATGAAATTTGGAACTTTTGTTCCATACATGTACCGTTTTGTAATCATAGTAAAATATTTAACAAACTTTTTCAAACTTGAATGAAATTTAGGAATAAAATTTACCCTGCGTTTCTTTTTCCTTTCAGTATATTTAATGTCAGGGCTAAAATTAATGTTGAAAAAACAACAACAAAAAAAACTAAAACTGTTTGGATAGACTCATAGAGTCATTCTGCAAGTACATTGTGTAAATGTTAGACTGCTCTCAAGGCCCATTTAAAATATTAGGAGTTTTGTTTGTTTGTGTTGAGGTTTTACGACCCAGTCAACCCAATGGGGTCATGTCGAGCGCGGTCAGTTAACCTAACCACACGTTTACTGGGCAGGCTTTGTCCTCTAAGCGGTTAACCAGTATTGTGCACATTCCTTCGCCAGAAACTGACAACTGCCCTTCTTGAATCAGCGGAAGGGAGAGAATGACCGTAGAAAATATTTCATGATCAACCTCCACGAAAGAATGTTGCCGACCTCGGCGGGGGTTGAACCCGCGACCTCCTGGTCTCCAGTCAGACGGCGCATCCAACTGAGCCACCGAGGCCGGCAAAATATTAGGAGTTAATTTTAGTTCAGAAGTATACAATATATGGGATTTAAATGCACGTGAAGTATAATCAAAAAATTGAAAATCTATGCCAGCAATGGTCAAAAAGGAAATTAACTCTACTGGGTAGAAAAACTGTTATCAAATCCTTAGCTAGTTCACGCACCTTTTTTTAGCATTACCTGATCCGCCACAAGAATTAATAAAAAAAAAAAAAAAAAAAAAAAAAAAATAGAAAAAAAGTCGAATGCAGGTCCGGATCGAATTAAAAGAAACATTATTATTAAAAGCATAAAAGCAGGAGGGCTGCGAATGTTAAATGTGTACTATTTTATAAAAGCACTGACAATATCATGGTTAAGAAGGATAATACAAAATTCACAAAATTGTTCATGGTATAACTTATCAGGAATTGATTTCGGGAAATTATTTACTTTGGGTCCTGGTTATTCGTGTTTAACAAGTGAAAATATTAGAAACCCGTTTAGGAAAAATATTCTGCTTAACTGGTCAAATTTTTGCGAAAACCTAGAAACTGAATCGATACAAGACATTTTGCAAGCTCCAATATGGTACAGTACTAAATAAATCCACGCTCGAAATTTCTTTTATAAACACTGGTATGAAAAAGGGGTGAGGCAAAATATCAGATATTATTGACGAAAGTGGTAATCTTTATCAGTATAATAAATTCAAAGAAGTATATGGAGTAAGGGGAACATTCTTAGACTATCACATATTGAAAAGCAAAATACCAATGGAATGGAAAAATTAAATTAATGAAAATAAAGTATACAGTATACTAAATAGATTTAATGTAAATGGTAATTATTGTGTACAATTATTACTGAAAGACAAAAAAGGATGTAGGCGATTTTATGATATATTGATAAAAGCAAATAATGCAGTTTTTCAAAATAAGTGGTTACTTGAAGTAGGGCAAATTACTGAAGAAGAATGGGAAAATTATAATCTGGCTATACAGTCCCTCAAAGAAGTAAAATTTAAAGATTTTCAGTACAAACTTAACAAAATACTAGTAACAAAATCATTTTTTTTTTTTTTTTTTTTTTTTTTTTTTTGCATATAATAAACAGAGCTGGAGATAATCTATGTTCATATTGTCATCAACATGTTGAAACAATATATCATCTTTTTATCGAGTGCAAAAAAGTCAAGCAGTTTTGGGGAATAGTAAAACAATGGTTATCTATCAGTTTTAATATTAATATAAATCTAGATGCAACAGAACAACTATTTTCATGCCAGAATAAAAATGTTCTTTTGAGCTATATATCTGTAGAATCAAAACACTATATATATATATATATATCAGAAAGAGAATTAAACATATCAAACTACATTTCATTACTTAAAAGATATATAGCATAATTACACAATAATATTACCAAATTTGTCACTAAATGGTTACCTTTATACAATTATTTTACTACAAATGATTAACAGTTAAGGACTAACTGTTGAAACCTTGGTCGGCTCCAAGTGGGTGGGGTGTCAGTGTGAGACTGAAGCGCACAGAGCATACCGCACAATTCATTGAACGTACAGTATATTTTAATAAGTCAAATAGTAATACTTTCAGTCAAACCGTATATTTGCAACAACACACTTAGACACTGCCAGGGATCCAGGGATGAAAAACTGTACACAAAATGTCCAACCATCGTTCCCCCCACCCCCCCCCCCCCCACACACACACACACACACGCCCCCTACTTTTCAGGCCACAAGCCATTCGTCAGCAGTATGAATATATAGGTGAACCAAGGGAGGCTTTATATCAGAAACTGACTTTTGTTAACAAAATAACCTAAAGCATACAGGTATGGTTACACGTGTCGAGTTCGCCATCTGGAAACGAGAAAACGAAAATGTAAACATTGAATGCATTGACGTACAAACACTCTTCAGCATCCTTGATCGCAGAAAAAATGTCCATTTTCGTGAAGCACAATCATTTGAGAATCATCCCTAACTGTTCATTGTGTGGTTTGTTGTTTAGGAAAAGCTACTATTTGGAGATAATTTTCAGCTGCTGAAGCCTGTGTAATCGCTGTGTAAAGTGAAAGTTGACGAAAGTGGAAGAGAATGACCTTTTCACAAAAAAAAACAAAAAAAAAAAAAAAAAAAAACTAATTCGCCACATAGTTCCGACGGGTAAAAGATCGTGACTTTTTGGATAACTTTTATAATTCTGAATTTTCGTCTAACTGAATAGTTGAAAACAGATTGTATGAAATAGTTTTGAAAGCACCAATGATGAAAAATAATATGTTTTTTATTTATTTATTTATTTATTTATTTTACCGAATTACTTTTTTATCGAATGATTCCTCGTGTTAATGTTGGTCACTTCCGTGAGGTTTGAAAAGAAGTTGCAACAAGAATTTGGTCATCATACACGCCGATCATGCGAATTCTTTGCTTTACTAATTGATTTTTACAAACTTCAAGTCTGCGACACTGTTTTCGGACACGATCCATGAACCATAAAATTAAGAAATGCAATATTTTTCTTTACACGGGGATCTGTTTATAGTTTGTTCGCCCGTGCATACAAAGCATGTATGGGAAAAAAATGTACGGTGGATGTGTTCTTGCCACCGACTTGAAACGTTTTTAAATCAAGATTGTTATCGATAATTAGGCTTATTTTATCTACATAGTGTGTTAAATTCGATACTGAAAGTTGTTTTTATTTTAAAAGTTGTTTGATCAGTGAAAACTGTGACTTCACCCTGTAAATATAAGCGCAATGTACAGATTGATTACGTGGATTGAATGAAAGTTTTCAATGATATCGAATCAGATTCGAATGTTCCCCTTTGATTCTAGTTGTGCCCGGATGTAAAAAGTGCCTCTGATTACACTGTACAGACGTGTACTGATATGTATCTTTGATAGCTGCAATTCATAAGGGGTACCTACACTTAACAAAGCGACCAGAAACACTGGAAGAAACACGAAATAAAAGAATCTATAGTAGGTCTTTTTCAGCAGTTATCATCCCGGTGCAACCAACACAGATATTGTGTTTTTTTTTTTGTTTTTTTTTTTGTTGTTTAAATATCTATTCGAGATTGCTTACAGACATATTATTATTTATTACTTTTTTCTTTTCCCTTTTTTTTTTTTTTTTTTTTTTTTTTTTTTTGGCAACTACCTTAAAAAAAACGATTTGTAGGAAGTTGGAGAATGGAGAATAGGACCTATTCCACTTTGTTAATTTCCATTCAAGTTAGCCACTAACATTGGTGCGGCCGTCTGAAAGTACTTCCATCATTCTACCCATCCACTCACCCATACACCAGTCCACCTGTGATCATTTGTTCAATCGTTCATTCATTCCATGGGAATGTCTTTATGATCAGAGCCTTTGCTGGTTGCTTTTAGACACTCATTGGATCCCTAGCAACCCTAAGGCTGATCTTAGCATACATGTATGTCAAAAGACAGCTTTCTGCAGGAAAGTTCTATTATGTTGGTTTTTACTGGTGATGGTAAATTTGTGCCACCATACTGAAATATCTGTTTGTAGAAGGTACTACTTTTATATATTGCCTTGTGTATATCAGATCATTGCTTATAGTGTAAAAAAAATATAGGGTGTGTCGCTTTGACTTTAAATTACTCTTTTGAAATACATGTAACTGTCGGTGAAAAAAAGATATCACTTGGTTCATGTAGGAAGATAAGACTTTACTTTGGGTATTATAATTTTTTTGGTGGAATATTGTAAGACAGACATTTACGGTAGTGAACTTTACCTTCTTGAAAGGTAAGGAAAAAAACATGTTGTACTTGTTTTCCAGAGCAAAATTATTTTTCATATAAATATTAAAGGCCTATTTACGTTGCTGAATCTGTGTCAGTAACCCACTGCTTCCAGTCAAATTCATGGTACCTTACCCCACCCACTTGCTTTTAACAATGGTACCCAAAATGGCTGACAGCTAATCCTTAACATCCCATGAAGTCACAAATCTGATTATTTATTCATACCAATTTCCTTGTCATATATCACTAATATATAGTCTATCTACAAAGGAAAGATAGATAATAACAGGAAAGGAAACAGACAAACATAAAATATATATACTCACCGCTAGAATAAGATATGTCCATATATATTTGTTAAATTTAGTAATCCATTCATTTATTTATTATCATTATTATTTTTAATCAAGATGAATACTAAAAAGATTCATTTTTCATTTGTACCGTATATGCCCTAAACGTTGGGAAAACTTTAAATCCTTACCATATATGCCCTAAGGTTTGAACAACTTTATTGTATTTCCTGGTTCCGTGTCGGTAAGTGACAAAGAGTGTGGATCCTGATCAGACTTGCATTCTGTAGCGTCAGATCTGGGTCAACACTGTTTGCTTAGACTTATCTTCCCCAATTTTTGGACAAATGCGGTACATATATACACGTATTATATACATCCTCTCTATTGCACCGTATCGCACGAACTGCTCCTTTTATTCAATGAAGCGTTGAGCAAAGCATATATGAATACGAAGTGGATCATATCTTTTCCACCTTGTGTACATGTATGCTAACGCTTCAATAGGCGTGTCAGTGAGCCCATATATATCTTAAGGATAACTGCCGGTTGATCAAACATGGCGGCGGAATTTGCCACCTGTACACGTCATCTTAAAATATCAACAAAAATCATAAATGAAATGCATGTGCCACAAAGTGAATTGATAACTTAAATGTCAGGGTATATCAAGTGGTTATTAATAGATAAAAATGCATTTTATAAGTATGAAAAAACTTACGTTCTAACTTGCGTAATTTGAGACAAACATTTCCTTTTTCTTTTCCATGAATACATAATGTACTAATGTCATTTTCTTATGCAATGGCAACCGGAAAATAAAATATCCAAATTCATGGCAACCGGAAAATAAAATATCCAAATTCATTCAAATAAAGACACACTTTGGCTACCAAGAAGGCTACCCAAACAGCTCTACACAATCTACATTGACCATACATATATAATGTACTTAACTGTCCCCCTTGCTCGTGCAGATAGAATATAAACCGGTATCCAGTCCGTTATATACATGAAAGGACAAGATTTTAGTTTGTGTATCAGTTGGGTACCTGCGGACATAGGCATATTTTGTTTTTATTTTAAATCTTTTGGATATTTTAATTTCCGCTGCTCTAGACGGAACATTGTGAAACAAACTGACGTTAGCATTTTATGAATTTATGAAAAAGAAAAGGGAACTTTTTGGTCCCGAATTTGCACAAGTTAGAAGGTTAGTTTTTTTCATACTTATAAAATGCATTTTTATCTCTTGATAACCATTTGATATGCCTTGACATTTTAGTTATCAGTTGAATTTATGAGACACACATTTCATTTGTGATTTTTGTTGATATTTTATGATGACGTGTACAGGTGGCAAATTTCGCCGCCATGTTTGGACAGCCGGCAGATTATCCTAATGTACGCTTTATTCTTTGTACTTAGTCGAGCGATATATGCATTGAACCGCAAAGTTATAATCTACGGTTGTAAACTTCATATATGTATCTGTGTGTCTATGTCTTGGCATCTTGCCGTGGAATGTGTTATAACCAGTTCAAGTTCATAGACATCGAGGGCCGAGACTGGACTGCACAGAGGCGCAGACTAATCAGGGTCATCGCTACACACGTCTACCAAAGACGCATTTTCCAATCTTATGCTGAGAGTCACCTATGTATTCTTGCTAGATACATGTTTATATTAAAAAAATGATGATATAGTCAGAAAGGATACGTGTAGGCAGCCACCTTTGTTAAGAATATCATTATTTTGCGAATTATTTGTTTGCAACGAAAGCAGTGAACATAGAATATCTGTCCTTCTCTCTCTCTCTTTCTCTCTGTTACTGTCATCTTATATTCTTTCATTTTTCTCAGTGTATGAAATATAATGAAACAGTTTCAGAATCAACAAAAACATAAATATATCTAAATATTATAATTGTAACTATTATGTAAATGTTTGAACTGATTAAATAAAAAATAAGAAAAAACAGACATTAATATGCTTTTACCGTTAACGGCGAAAGAATGAATGAGAGCATCACTTGGATGCTGAACGAGCATGACTTTGATGCTAAACGACTAGCCAAGCAATCAGTTCCTCTTCCCCAAGTGAGGTTAACAGGCGCCAAATAACGGAACAACATATCTCAGCAGCCAAAGGTGGGAAAGTATTAAATACAAAGAACAAACGATATCAGAACGAGCGCGGACAACAAAGGTCCTGGCTACGCTTCCAATATTCCTTACGATATCAGAACGAGCGTGGACAGCAAAGGTCCTTGCTACGCTTCCAATATTCCTTACGATATCAGAACGAGCGCGGACAACAAAGGTCCTGGCTACGCTTGCAATATTCCTTACGATATCAGAACGAGCGCGGACAACAAAGGTCCTGGCTACGCTTCCAATATTCCTTACGATATCAGAACGAGCGCGGACAGCAAAGGTCCTTGCTACGCTTCCAATATTCCTTACGATATCAGAACGAGCGCGGACAACAAAGATCCTGGCTACGCTTCCAATATTCCTTACGATATCAAAAACATTGCGGACAGCAAAGGTCCTGGCTACGCTTCCAATATTCCTTACGATATCAAAAACATCGCGGACAGCAAAGGTCCTGGCTACGCTTCCAATATTCCTTACGATATCAGAACGAGCGCGGACAGCAAAGGTCCTTGCTACGCTTCCAATATTCCTTACGATATCAGAACGAGCGCGGACAACAAAGATCCTGGCTACGCTTCCAATATTCCTTACGATATCAAAAACATCGCGGACAGCAAAGGTCCTGGCTACGCTTCCAATATTCCTTACGATATCAAAAACATCGCGGACAGCAAAGGTCCTGGCTACGCTTCCAATATTCCTGACGATATCAGAACGAGCGCGGACAGCAAAGATCCTGGCTACGCTTCCAATATTCCTTACGATATCAAAACATCGCGGAAAGCAAAGGTCCTGGCTACGCTTCCAATATTCCTTACGATATCAAAAACATCGCGGACAGCAAAGGTCCTTGCTACGCTTCCAATATTCCTTACGATATCAGAACGAGCGCGGACAACAAAGATCCTGGCTACGCTTCCAATATTCCTTACGATATCAAAACATCGCGGACAGCAAAGGTCCTTGCTATGCTTCCAATATTCCTTACGATATCAGAACGAGCGCGGACAGCAAAGGTCCTTGCTATGCTTCCAATATTCCTTACGATATCAGAACGAGCGCGGACAACAAAGATATTGGCTACGCTTCCAATATTCCTTACGATATCAAAAACATCGCGGACAGCAAAGGTCCTGGCTACGCTTCCAATATTCCTTACGATATCAGAACGAGCGCGGACAGCAAAGGTCCTTGCTACGCTTCCAATATTCCTTACGATATCAGAACGAGCGCGGACAACAAAGATCCTGGCTACGCTACCAATATTCCTTACGATATCAAAAACATCGCGGACAGCAAAGGTCCTGGCTACGCTTCCAATATTCCTTACGATTATTTTACGCTGTCCACCCAAAGAACTATTGAACAGCAGCTGACAGCTCATAATCCTGTCACTATGCAGACTACCATGTCATTTGGACATATTTTATCAAGTTAATTTACTGAATCACCCCCCACCCCCACCCCCACACCTCTCTCTCTCTCCCCCCCTCTCTCTCTCTCTCTCTCTCTCTCTCTCTCTCTCTCTCTCTCTCTCTCTCTCTCTCTCTCTCTGTCTCTCTTCAAACAACCAGTCATTTAAGATAAACGAATAATGCAGAACCAAATCAGCCACTTCAGCTGCTGCTAAATGGGACCTTTGCTGTGCATCGAGTCGGCGATACTTCGAAATCGTGGCTTTCGCTCTCCACTTATGCCCCAAAGACAGTTTTTCTTTGGTGCGATATGAAATTATTGTAGGAATGAATCTCATTTTATGGATCTTATCGTAGTATGAACGCCGGCGAATCACGTATAAACTAAATAAAGCCCAAAATAGGTTACGTGTTTTGAGTGATTCGTAGAAATTTACACATTGATACAGTCCAGAAAAATGAAATTCATTTCTTATAATTTCAACTCGATCATGTTTACGTTGAAAACGTGAGTAAAAGAGCTCACTTTACATGCAAAAGCAAATAGTTCCAGAATTCTTGCTCAGTAATTTATCTATGTGTAAATGCTGATAAGGATTTTTTTTACTCTCTACCAATCAGATAGCGCTAAATTATGTAAGCTTAATGAGAGGGATTTACGTATCTGTTACAAAGTCTGTAAAGTCTTCACGGGTAGAACGGTTAACGTCAATTCAGACCACTTTTGATACGTAACGTCAATACCAATAGCAACCGATGACGTTGTATTAGTCTTGTCCTGGAAACGGAGACTGCGAATACAGTATTGAAGTGTTATATAATATGGAGAGGCTTAAGTGGGACTGTATATATTATGGCCTAAATGGTGTGTATGAAATATTTTATGTTTTTAATCTGTAATATTTATACATATGGTTGTTTCTCTGATTATGGTGTAATAGTTGTTTATGTCTCTCTGCTTAATTAGCGATGGAAGACAACACTATATTAATTTATATAGCTTTCTCTATTACAATTGAAATGCCGAACATAGGAATTTCATCAAATATCTGAATTTAATGTTTTATGAGGTACGGTTTCAAGATATTGATAATAATAATAATGATAATAGTAAAAATTATAAATAATAATAATAATAATAATAATAATAATAATAAATTCGGCACTATACTTCTTCCTGAATGTTTATAAAGCAGTATTGTAACTGAGCCGCCGCACGGCAAAATCAAAATGACCTGTGTATTGAGCGCAGACTCAGATCACACTGGGCATCGGCCCAGTCTGATCAGTCTTTACTGCCCGCATCTTGAAACCTTGGGTCATTAGCAACCCACTGAGTGCAAAACGAAGACTGATCAGACTGGGCGGATATCCATACTGCTCTGACTTCCATGGGCGCCCAGTCATTTTGTTGGTTTTGTCATGCGCTGGCTCACATATATTATGCGTATTTACTTATCTATTTAGCCAGCGAATTATGTATTAATTAATTAATTTATTTAAAAACATTACACACATGTACACAAACACGATTAGGTCGTAAATCCAAGCAGGACTATGGATGCTTATACACGTGTACATTGTACATGTACTTAAGAAATAAATTATTCCGAACCGTGCTCAAATGCCTAAGATAAAGCACAGTTGGTTTAAACAATATTTTATTCAGCATTTTTCACATATACATAGCATAATATTATATGGTACAGGATTTGATAAAAAGCTTAGAGCTTATGTAAATCATCTCCTGAAAGTTATATAACAGCGTAATAACATGTGAAGAGTAGATGGAAACATAGCATTTTGGTAATTATTTAGCAAATATAATAATAAAATTAATAATAATAATAATAATAATAATAATAATAATAACGAGATAACAATAATAGTAATGATGATGACGATGATGATGATGATGGTGATGATGATGATTAACTAGAGAGCATGTCGCACCTCTTTCTGTAAAGTAAGTTGATCGATTGATTTGATCTGGTATTTAGTGTTCCCGTAACAGCTATAGGTATGTCGAGACAGTCGTCGGAGTGCATCGTGTAGTATTACATTAGGGTTGAAAGATAAACGTATTCCTGGTAACTTAATGAGCTAATGTGATTCAACCCAACGATTAGAAGAGTGTTAAGCGCATCTTTCATAGTCATTGATTATGAGACCACACAACCGACAATACGTGCGACATGCTAGCCTTGTTCGTCATTCATATATTTCTAAATGTGTTGCCCATTGTCGATCGACACTTTAATCCGCATGTCTGGCTATGATCTTAATACATCAAGCGAACAAGTACTCAAAGAAATCTTTTCGAATGTATTATAAAGTCTTGGACTTGGGTGAACAGAACTTCATTTTCTGTGTTGGAAGCGTCTGGTAAACCATTAAGTAATTGGTTAGTATTATAGTCATTTAGATTGTTGGGAAGATGTCGGCGTCTGGCCTCTGAGTAGTTGGGACACTGAAAGAAGAAATGATACGCACTTTCGAAGCCTCCACAGGAACACAGGGGACTGGGTACAATGTTTTTCTTATAAAGATGCGAGTTTAGTGAGCTGCACTCCATTCGAATCCTAGCATGCATAATTTGGCCAATTCGTGATCCTGCGTTGTAATATTTAGGAGGCTTATGTAGGTCTCCGTTCAATCTAAACTTGAACGAAGCAACAGAAGGGGCTGACTTAATTTCGTCAGAAAGTTCATTCCATGCTCGAATTGTGGATGGAAGGAATGAGTTATAGAATAAATTTGTACGAGCATGAACATTGCGTATATCATTGGAATTTCTTAGATTGTAAGAAGTAGTATTTTGAACAGTTGGTGGTAGCAGTGTATGAAGATATTCTGGAGTAAGACCATTTATCATTTTATAGAAGACAATAAGTTTCTGTTTCGTGCGTCTAGCTTGCAAAGATTCCCAACCGAGATCCGCGTGGAGCTTAGCTATGCTGCAAAGCACAGCTGAGTTTGGGTTGTACCCATTTGAGCACGAGCGAGCGCAGCGAGCGAGTGCTCAAATGGATACAACCCAAACTCAACTGTGCTTTATCTGGGGCATTTGAGCACGGTTCGGAATAATTTATTTCTTTTCTAACACCCCTCATTGAGCGAATTTTGCATAAATGATTTTTTTTATTGATTTTTATTATTATTTTTATTACCTTTTGTAGTTGACAATACCTCTTAAAGGGGAACGCAGCCTTCAAAGGTATTGTGCTTTAAAGTAAAGAACTTTACAAACAGTGAATTTTGACACAAATTTGATCAAAATCGGTGGAAAATTAAGTAAGTTATAGACAATTGAATACTTGAACATTGGTGGTATGGGCGCCGCCATTTTGAATATTTAATGAGGTTTCATAAAAATTAAAATTCATTTCATAAAGGTAGTTATTCTCATAAAGTTGGTTTATTTTGGGGGAAATGATTGCTTGTCACTAGAATTAAAAGATTATGAAAAATCTGTAGCAAACTTATTCTTAAAAACCCTTTATAATTTGGTTTTGCATATTTAATTTGGGCTGTGTGACGTCACAAAGCCTACAATATGGCGGCATCCATGACAGCCATTTTATGTATATTCAAACCACCCATAACTTCCTTATTTCTAGGCCGATTTTGAAAAGTCTAACATCAAAATAAATGGCTTGTTAAGCACTTTACTCCAAGATATACTTACAACTTACACTGCGTTCCCCTTTAAGCATTACGTCACGCGGTTACGTAGTTACAAGGTTCGATGACGAATATTCAAAATGGTGGATAGCTTATGCGAATCAGTTGACGATCTAAAATATAAATAAACGATGTATTAATATAAAAACTTGAATCCTGTCTTCATGTAAGAATTGCAAAACGTATGAAATTTGAGAGCCGTGAGGGTCTTAAGAAGGACAGATATAAAACAGCAAAAGAATGTTAACCGACTTACTTTTGTTTTCTAACATGTCAACAAATACACGATGGAAACAAGAAGTAAAATGAATGAGTTTGAATGTTATAACCTGTAGAGGAACTCATCAAGTAAAAAAAAATCAAAGAACTGCAATGCTCATAGATCATTTTCTGTCTTTAATACACAATATAATTTATT
>CAXHKG010000182.1:0-52000 GCA_964016985.1 Anodontia alba
CGAGTTATGGCCCCTGAAAGTTGATATTTGCTAATGTTTGACCCCTAATAACTTACTAACGCACAGTCCGAATTTTCTGACAAATATTGTTTTATGTACTATGGTACTAGGACAATGTTTGGTGCTAGTTTCAGCTCGATCGGTGAAGGTCACCTTTAGTGACTTTTAATCTCTTTGTTCAGCAGGCGAGACCTAGGGACGCATTTCCAGTCCTTATATCTTTGCTTCTACTGCATGCAGCGCCATACAATTTGGCACGGAAATGTACCTCCCTAAGACCTATAAACCCTATAAAAAGCGCGCCTGTCTGTTGCAAACTGATGGAGTTATTAGGGTTTTTACGTTTTCGCGCCCAAAATTCCATAGGGTGCAATGCAAATTTGAGGACCCATTTTCAGCAGGACGCCTTGCCTCGAGTCCCTTGACTACCCTTTACGTTTGTAGACATTAATGATCTGCGCATGCGCATAAATTTGCAGCACCGAGGGTGCTTTCCTTTGGCTGCTGTAGGCGTAAAAAGGTTTATTTATTGAATATTTGACGCCCCATAGTGCACGTGCCATTCCATTGACCGCATCCCGGATCGTGCAGGCATGTTTGTATGGATGGGCTCTACAAACGTTCCAAATTTCAGCTTATTCGGATGAGAAACAGACGAGTTATTAGGGGTCAAAGTTTCAGACATTCCCTACCAACTTTGGACTGCAAGTTTGAGCCTAATGTGACCTTCACCGATCGGGATGAAACTGGTGCCAGACGAAAGGTCTGGACCAATGACTCCCTGGGGCCAAGTGCCCAAAATTTCTTATCGCCCCTTTTTCGAGTTATGGCCCCTGAAAGTTGATATTTGCTAATGTTTGACCCCTAATAACTTACTAACGCACAGTCCGAATTTTCTGACAAATATTGTTTTATGTACTATGGTACTAGGACAATGTTTGGTGCTAGTTTCAGCTCGATCGGTGAAGGTCACCTTTAGTGACTTTTAATCTCTTTGTTCAGCAGGCGAGACCTAGGGACGCATTTCCAGTCCTTATATCTTTGCTTCTACTGCATGCAGCGCCATACAATTTGGCACGGAAATGTACCTCCCTAAGACCTATAAACCCTATAAAAAGCGCGCCTGTCTGTTGCAAACTGATGGAGTTATTAGGGTTTTTACGTTTTCGCGCCCAAAATTCCATAGGGTGCAATGCAAATTTGAGGACCCATTTTCAGCAGGACGCCTTGCCTCGAGTCCCTTGACTACCCTTTACGTTTGTAGACATTAATGATCTGCGCATGCGCATAAATTTGCAGCACCGAGGGTGCTTTCCTTTGGCTGCTGTAGGCGTAAAAAGGTTTATTTATTGAATATTTGACGCCCCATAGTGCACGTGCCATTCCATTGACCGCATCCCGGATCGTGCAGGCATGTTTGTATGGATGGGCTCTACAAACGTTCCAAATTTCAGCTTATTCGGATGAGAAACAGACGAGTTATTAGGGGTCAAAGTTTCAGACATTCCCTACCAACTTTGGACTGCAAGTTTGAGCCTAATGTGACCTTCACCGATCGGGATGAAACTGGTGCCAGACGAAAGGTCTGGACCAATGACTCCCTGGGGCCAAGTGCCCAAAATTTCTTATCGCCCCTTTTTCGAGTTATGGCCCCTGAAAGTTGATATTTGCTAATGTTTGACCCCTAATAACTTACTAACGCACAGTCCGAATTTTCTGACAAATATTGTTTTATGTACTATGGTACTAGGACAATGTTTGGTGCTAGTTTCAGCTCGATCGGTGAAGGTCACCTTTAGTGACTTTTAATCTCTTTGTTCAGCAGGCGAGACCTAGGGACGCATTTCCAGTCCTTATATCTTTGCTTCTACTGCATGCAGCGCCATACAATTTGGCACGGAAATGTACCTCCCTAAGACCTATAAACCCTATAAAAAGCGCGCCTGTCTGTTGCAAACTGATGGAGTTATTAGGGTTTTTACGTTTTCGCGCCCAAAATTCCATAGGGTGCAATGCAAATTTGAGGACCCATTTTCAGCAGGACGCCTTGCCTCGAGTCCCTTGACTACCCTTTACGTTTGTAGACATTAATGATCTGCGCATGCGCATAAATTTGCAGCACCGAGGGTGCTTTCCTTTGGCTGCTGTAGGCGTAAAAAGGTTTATTTATTGAATATTTGACGCCCCATAGTGCACGTGCCATTCCATTGACCGCATCCCGGATCATGCAGGCATGTTTGTATGGATGGGCTCTACAAACGTTCCAAATTTCAGCTTATTCGGATGAGAAACAGACGAGTTATTAGGGGTCAAAGTTTCAGACATTCCCTACCAACTTTGGACTGCAAGTTTGAGCCTAATGTGACCTTCACCGATCGGGATGAAACTGGTGCCAGACGAAAGGTCTGGACCAATGACTCCCTGGGGCCAAGTGCCCAAAATTTCTTATCGCCCCTTTTTCGAGTTATGGCCCCTGAAAGTTGATATTTGCTAATGTTTGACCCCTAATAACTTACTAACGCACAGTCCGAATTTTCTGACAAATATTGTTTTATGTACTATGGTACTAGGACAATGTTTGGTGCTAGTTTCAGCTCGATCGGTGAAGGTCACCTTTAGTGACTTTTAATCTCTTTGTTCAGCAGGCGAGACCTAGGGACGCATTTCCAGTCCTTATATCTTTGCTTCTACTGCATGCAGCGCCATACAATTTGGCACGGAAATGTACCTCCCTAAGACCTATAAACCCTATAAAAAGCGCGCCTGTCTGTTGCAAACTGATGGAGTTATTAGGGTTTTTACGTTTTCGCGCCCAAAATTCCATAGGGTGCAATGCAAATTTGAGGACCCATTTTCAGCAGGACGCCTTGCCTCGAGTCCCTTGACTACCCTTTACGTTTGTAGACATTAATGATCTGCGCATGCGCATAAATTTGCAGCACCGAGGGTGCTTTCCTTTGGCTGCTGTAGGCGTAAAAAGGTTTATTTATTGAATATTTGACGCCCCATAGTGCACGTGCCATTCCATTGACCGCATCCCGGATCGTGCAGGCATGTTTGTATGGATGGGCTCTACAAACGTTCCAAATTTCAGCTTATTCGGATGAGAAACAGACGAGTTATTAGGGGTCAAAGTTTCAGACATTCCCTACCAACTTTGGACTGCAAGTTTGAGCCTAATGTGACCTTCACCGATCGGGATGAAACTGGTGCCAGACGAAAGGTCTGGACCAATTACTCCCTGGGGCCAAGTGCCCAAAATTTCTTATCGCCCCTTTTTCGAGTTATGGCCCCTGAAAGTTGATATTTGCTAATGTTTGACCCCTAATAACTTACTAACGCACAGTCCGAATTTTCTGACAAATATTGTTTTATGTACTATGGTACTAGGACAATGTTTGGTGCTAGTTTCAGCTCGATCGGTGAAGGTCACCTTTAGTGACTTTTAATCTCTTTGTTCAGCAGGCGAGACCTAGGGACGCATTTCCAGTCCTTATATCTTTGCTTCTACTGCATGCAGCGCCATACAATTTGGCACGGAAATGTACCTCCCTAAGACCTATAAACCCTATAAAAAGCGCGCCTGTCTGTTGCAAACTGATGGAGTTATTAGGGTTTTTACGTTTTCGCGCCCAAAATTCCATAGGGTGCAATGCAAATTTGAGGACCCATTTTCAGCAGGACGCCTTGCCTCGAGTCCCTTGACTACCCTTTACGTTTGTAGACATTAATGATCTGCGCATGCGCATAAATTTGCAGCACCGAGGGTGCTTTCCTTTGGCTGCTGTAGGCGTAAAAAGGTTTATTTATTGAATATTTGACGCCCCATAGTGCACGTGCCATTCCATTGACCGCATCCCGGATCATGCAGGCATGTTTGTATGGATGGGCTCTACAAACGTTCCAAATTTCAGCTTATTCGGATGAGAAACAGACGAGTTATTAGGGGTCAAAGTTTCAGACATTCCCTACCAACTTTGGACTGCAAGTTTGAGCCTAATGTGACCTTCACCGATCGGGATGAAACTGGTGCCAGACGAAAGGTCTGGACCAATGACTCCCTGGGGCCAAGTGCCCAAAATTTCTTATCGCCCCTTTTTCGAGTTATGGCCCCTGAAAGTTGATATTTGCTAATGTTTGACCCCTAATAACTTACTAACGCACAGTCCGAATTTTCTGACAAATATTGTTTTATGTACTATGGTACTAGGACAATGTTTGGTGCTAGTTTCAGCTCGATCGGTGAAGGTCACCTTTAGTGACTTTTAATCTCTTTGTTCAGCAGGCGAGACCTAGGGACGCATTTCCAGTCCTTATATCTTTGCTTCTACTGCATGCAGCGCCATACAATTTGGCACGGAAATGTACCTCCCTAAGACCTATAAACCCTATAAAAAGCGCGCCTGTCTGTTGCAAACTGATGGAGTTATTAGGGTTTTTACGTTTTCGCGCCCAAAATTCCATAGGGTGCAATGCAAATTTGAGGACCCATTTTCAGCAGGACGCCTTGCCTCGAGTCCCTTGACTACCCTTTACGTTTGTAGACATTAATGATCTGCGCATGCGCATAAATTTGCAGCACCGAGGGTGCTTTCCTTTGGCTGCTGTAGGCGTAAAAAGGTTTATTTATTGAATATTTGACGCCCCATAGTGCACGTGCCATTCCATTGACCGCATCCCGGATCGTGCAGGCATGTTTGTATGGATGGGCTCTACAAACGTTCCAAATTTCAGCTTATTCGGATGAGAAACAGACGAGTTATTAGGGGTCAAAGTTTCAGACATTCCCTACCAACTTTGGACTGCAAGTTTGAGCCTAATGTGACCTTCACCGATCGGGATGAAACTGGTGCCAGACGAAAGGTCTGGACCAATGACTCCCTGGGGCCAAGTGCCCAAAATTTCTTATCGCCCCTTTTTCGAGTTATGGCCCCTGAAAGTTGATATTTGCTAATGTTTGACCCCTAATAACTTACTAACGCACAGTCCGAATTTTCTGACAAATATTGTTTTATGTACTATGGTACTAGGACAATGTTTGGTGCTAGTTTCAGCTCGATCGGTGAAGGTCACCTTTAGTGACTTTTAATCTCTTTGTTCAGCAGGCGAGACCTAGGGACGCATTTCCAGTCCTTATATCTTTGCTTCTACTGCATGCAGCGCCATACAATTTGGCACGGAAATGTACCTCCCTAAGACCTATAAACCCTATAAAAAGCGCGCCTGTCTGTTGCAAACTGATGGAGTTATTAGGGTTTTTACGTTTTCGCGCCCAAAATTCCATAGGGTGCAATGCAAATTTGAGGACCCATTTTCAGCAGGACGCCTTGCCTCGAGTCCCTTGACTACCCTTTACGTTTGTAGACATTAATGATCTGCGCATGCGCATAAATTTGCAGCACCGAGGGTGCTTTCCTTTGGCTGCTGTAGGCGTAAAAAGGTTTATTTATTGAATATTTGACGCCCCATAGTGCACGTGCCATTCCATTGACCGCATCCCGGATCGTGCAGGCATGTTTGTATGGATGGGCTCTACAAACGTTCCAAATTTCAGCTTATTCGGATGAGAAACAGACGAGTTATTAGGGGTCAAAGTTTCAGACATTCCCTACCAACTTTGGACTGCAAGTTTGAGCCTAATGTGACCTTCACCGATCGGGATGAAACTGGTGCCAGACGAAAGGTCTGGACCAATGACTCCCTGGGGCCAAGTGCCCAAAATTTCTTATCGCCCCTTTTTCGAGTTATGGCCCCTGAAAGTTGATATTTGCTAATGTTTGACCCCTAATAACTTACTAACGCACAGTCCGAATTTTCTGACAAATATTGTTTTATGTACTATGGTACTAGGACAATGTTTGGTGCTAGTTTCAGCTCGATCGGTGAAGGTCACCTTTAGTGACTTTTAATCTCTTTGTTCAGCAGGCGAGACCTAGGGACGCATTTCCAGTCCTTATATCTTTGCTTCTACTGCATGCAGCGCCATACAATTTGGCACGGAAATGTACCTCCCTAAGACCTATAAACCCTATAAAAAGCGCGCCTGTCTGTTGCAAACTGATGGAGTTATTAGGGTTTTTACGTTTTCGCGCCCAAAATTCCATAGGGTGCAATGCAAATTTGAGGACCCATTTTCAGCAGGACGCCTTGCCTCGAGTCCCTTGACTACCCTTTACGTTTGTAGACATTAATGATCTGCGCATGCGCATAAATTTGCAGCACCGAGGGTGCTTTCCTTTGGCTGCTGTAGGCGTAAAAAGGTTTATTTATTGAATATTTGACGCCCCATAGTGCACGTGCCATTCCATTGACCGCATCCCGGATCGTGCAGGCATGTTTGTATGGATGGGCTCTACAAACGTTCCAAATTTCAGCTTATTCGGATGAGAAACAGACGAGTTATTAGGGGTCAAAGTTTCAGACATTCCCTACCAACTTTGGACTGCAAGTTTGAGCCTAATGTGACCTTCACCGATCGGGATGAAACTGGTGCCAGACGAAAGGTCTGGACCAATGACTCCCTGGGGCCAAGTGCCCAAAATTTCTTATCGCCCCTTTTTCGAGTTATGGCCCCTGAAAGTTGATATTTGCTAATGTTTGACCCCTAATAACTTACTAACGCACAGTCCGAATTTTCTGACAAATATTGTTTTATGTACTATGGTACTAGGACAATGTTTGGTGCTAGTTTCAGCTCGATCGGTGAAGGTCACCTTTAGTGACTTTTAATCTCTTTGTTCAGCAGGCGAGACCTAGGGACGCATTTCCAGTCCTTATATCTTTGCTTCTACTGCATGCAGCGCCATACAATTTGGCACGGAAATGTACCTCCCTAAGACCTATAAACCCTATAAAAAGCGCGCCTGTCTGTTGCAAACTGATGGAGTTATTAGGGTTTTTACGTTTTCGCGCCCAAAATTCCATAGGGTGCAATGCAAATTTGAGGACCCATTTTCAGCAGGACGCCTTGCCTCGAGTCCCTTGACTACCCTTTACGTTTGTAGACATTAATGATCTGCGCATGCGCATAAATTTGCAGCACCGAGGGTGCTTTCCTTTGGCTGCTGTAGGCGTAAAAAGGTTTATTTATTGAATATTTGACGCCCCATAGTGCACGTGCCATTCCATTGACCGCATCCCGGATCGTGCAGGCATGTTTGTATGGATGGGCTCTACAAACGTTCCAAATTTCAGCTTATTCGGATGAGAAACAGACGAGTTATTAGGGGTCAAAGTTTCAGACATTCCCTACCAACTTTGGACTGCAAGTTTGAGCCTAATGTGACCTTCACCGATCGGGATGAAACTGGTGCCAGACGAAAGGTCTGGACCAATGACTCCCTGGGGCCAAGTGCCCAAAATTTCTTATCGCCCCTTTTTCGAGTTATGGCCCCTGAAAGTTGATATTTGCTAATGTTTGACCCCTAATAACTTACTAACGCACAGTCCGAATTTTCTGACAAATATTGTTTTATGTACTATGGTACTAGGACAATGTTTGGTGCTAGTTTCAGCTCGATCGGTGAAGGTCACCTTTAGTGACTTTTAATCTCTTTGTTCAGCAGGCGAGACCTAGGGACGCATTTCCAGTCCTTATATCTTTGCTTCTACTGCATGCAGCGCCATACAATTTGGCACGGAAATGTACCTCCCTAAGACCTATAAACCCTATAAAAAGCGCGCCTGTCTGTTGCAAACTGATGGAGTTATTAGGGTTTTTACGTTTTCGCGCCCAAAATTCCATAGGGTGCAATGCAAATTTGAGGACCCATTTTCAGCAGGACGCCTTGCCTCGAGTCCCTTGACTACCCTTTACGTTTGTAGACATTAATGATCTGCGCATGCGCATAAATTTGCAGCACCGAGGGTGCTTTCCTTTGGCTGCTGTAGGCGTAAAAAGGTTTATTTATTGAATATTTGACGCCCCATAGTGCACGTGCCATTCCATTGACCGCATCCCGGATCGTGCAGGCATGTTTGTATGGATGGGCTCTACAAACGTTCCAAATTTCAGCTTATTCGGATGAGAAACAGACGAGTTATTAGGGGTCAAAGTTTCAGACATTCCCTACCAACTTTGGACTGCAAGTTTGAGCCTAATGTGACCTTCACCGATCGGGATGAAACTGGTGCCAGACGAAAGGTCTGGACCAATGACTCCCTGGGGCCAAGTGCCCAAAATTTCTTATCGCCCCTTTTTCGAGTTATGGCCCCTGAAAGTTGATATTTGCTAATGTTTGACCCCTAATAACTTACTAACGCACAGTCCGAATTTTCTGACAAATATTGTTTTATGTACTATGGTACTAGGACAATGTTTGGTGCTAGTTTCAGCTCGATCGGTGAAGGTCACCTTTAGTGACTTTTAATCTCTTTGTTCAGCAGGCGAGACCTAGGGACGCATTTCCAGTCCTTATATCTTTGCTTCTACTGCATGCAGCGCCATACAATTTGGCACGGAAATGTACCTCCCTCAGACCTATAAACCCTATAAAAAGCGCGCCTGTCTGTTGCAAACTGATGGAGTTATTAGGGTTTTTACGTTTTCGCGCCCAAAATTCCATAGGGTGCAATGCAAATTTGAGGACCCATTTTCAGCAGGACGCCTTGCCTCGAGTCCCTTGACTACCCTTTACGTTTGTAGACATTAATGATCTGCGCATGCGCATAAATTTGCAGCACCGAGGGTGCTTTCCTTTGGCTGCTGTAGGCGTAAAAAGGTTTATTTATTGAATATTTGACGCCCCATAGTGCACGTGCCATTCCATTGACCGCATCCCGGATCGTGCAGGCATGTTTGTATGGATGGGCTCTACAAACGTTCCAAATTTCAGCTTATTCGGATGAGAAACAGACGAGTTATTAGGGGTCAAAGTTTCAGACATTCCCTACCAACTTTGGACTGCAAGTTTGAGCCTAATGTGACCTTCACCGATCGGGATGAAACTGGTGCCAGACGAAAGGTCTGGACCAATGACTCCCTGGGGCCAAGTGCCCAAAATTTCTTATCGCCCCTTTTTCGAGTTATGGCCCCTGAAAGTTGATATTTGCTAATGTTTGACCCCTAATAACTTACTAACGCACAGTCCGAATTTTCTGACAAATATTGTTTTATGTACTATGGTACTAGGACAATGTTTGGTGCTAGTTTCAGCTCGATCGGTGAAGGTCACCTTTAGTGACTTTTAATCTCTTTGTTCAGCAGGCGAGACCTAGGGACGCATTTCCAGTCCTTATATCTTTGCTTCTACTGCATGCAGCGCCATACAATTTGGCACGGAAATGTACCTCCCTAAGACCTATAAACCCTATAAAAAGCGCGCCTGTCTGTTGCAAACTGATGGAGTTATTAGGGTTTTTACGTTTTCGCGCCCAAAATTCCATAGGGTGCAATGCAAATTTGAGGACCCATTTTCAGCAGGACGCCTTGCCTCGAGTCCCTTGACTACCCTTTACGTTTGTAGACATTAATGATCTGCGCATGCGCATAAATTTGCAGCACCGAGGGTGCTTTCCTTTGGCTGCTGTAGGCGTAAAAAGGTTTATTTATTGAATATTTGACGCCCCATAGTGCACGTGCCATTCCATTGACCGCATCCCGGATCGTGCAGGCATGTTTGTATGGATGAGCTCTACAAACGTTCCAAATTTCAGCTTATTCGGATGAGAAACAGACGAGTTATTAGGGGTCAAAGTTTCAGACATTCCCTACCAACTTTGGACTGCAAGTTTGAGCCTAATGTGACCTTCACCGATCGGGATGAAACTGGTGCCAGACGAAAGGTCTGGACCAATGACTCCCTGGGGCCAAGTGCCCAAAATTTCTTATCGCCCCTTTTTCGAGTTATGGCCCCTGAAAGTTGATATTTGCTAATGTTTGACCCCTAATAACTTACTAACGCACAGTCCGAATTTTCTGACAAATATTGTTTTATGTACTATGGTACTAGGACAATGTTTGGTGCTAGTTTCAGCTCGATCGGTGAAGGTCACCTTTAGTGACTTTTAATCTCTTTGTTCAGCAGGCGAGACCTAGGGACGCATTTCCAGTCCTTATATCTTTGCTTCTACTGCATGCAGCGCCATACAATTTGGCACGGAAATGTACCTCCCTAAGACCTATAAACCCTATAAAAAGCGCGCCTGTCTGTTGCAAACTGATGGAGTTATTAGGGTTTTTACGTTTTCGCGCCCAAAATTCCATAGGGTGCAATGCAAATTTGAGGACCCATTTTCAGCAGGACGCCTTGCCTCGAGTCCCTTGACTACCCTTTACGTTTGTAGACATTAATGATCTGCGCATGCGCATAAATTTGCAGCACCGAGGGTGCTTTCCTTTGGCTGCTGTAGGCGTAAAAAGGTTTATTTATTGAATATTTGACGCCCCATAGTGCACGTGCCATTCCATTGACCGCATCCCGGATCGTGCAGGCATGTTTGTATGGATGGGCTCTACAAACGTTCCAAATTTCAGCTTATTCGGATGAGAAACAGACGAGTTATTAGGGGTCAAAGTTTCAGACATTCCCTACCAACTTTGGACTGCAAGTTTGAGCCTAATGTGACCTTCACCGATCGGGATGAAACTGGTGCCAGACGAAAGGTCTGGACCAATGACTCCCTGGGGCCAAGTGCCCAAAATTTCTTATCGCCCCTTTTTCGAGTTATGGCCCCTGAAAGTTGATATTTGCTAATGTTTGACCCCTAATAACTTACTAACGCACAGTCCGAATTTTCTGACAAATATTGTTTTATGTACTATGGTACTAGGACAATGTTTGGTGCTAGTTTCAGCTCGATCGGTGAAGGTCACCTTTAGTGACTTTTAATCTCTTTGTTCAGCAGGCGAGACCTAGGGACGCATTTCCAGTCCTTATATCTTTGCTTCTACTGCATGCAGCGCCATACAATTTGGCACGGAAATGTACCTCCCTAAGACCTATAAACCCTATAAAAAGCGCGCCTGTCTGTTGCAAACTGATGGAGTTATTAGGGTTTTTACGTTTTCGCGCCCAAAATTCCATAGGGTGCAATGCAAATTTGAGGACCCATTTTCAGCAGGACGCCTTGCCTCGAGTCCCTTGACTACCCTTTACGTTTGTAGACATTAATGATCTGCGCATGCGCATAAATTTGCAGCACCGAGGGTGCTTTCCTTTGGCTGCTGTAGGCGTAAAAAGGTTTATTTATTGAATATTTGACGCCCCATAGTGCACGTGCCATTCCATTGACCGCATCCCGGATCGTGCAGGCATGTTTGTATAGATGGGCTCTACAAACGTTCCAAATTTCAGCTTATTCGGATGAGAAACAGACGAGTTATTAGGGGTCAAAGTTTCAGACATTCCCTACCAACTTTGGACTGCAAGTTTGAGCCTAATGTGACCTTCACCGATCGGGATGAAACTGGTGCCAGACGAAAGGTCTGGACCAATGACTCCCTGGGGCCAAGTGCCCAAAATTTCTTATCGCCCCTTTTTCGAGTTATGGCCCCTGAAAGTTGATATTTGCTAATGTTTGACCCCTAATAACTTACTAACGCACAGTCCGAATTTTCTGACAAATATTGTTTTATGTACTATGGTACTAGGACAATGTTTGGTGCTAGTTTCAGCTCGATCGGTGAAGGTCACCTTTAGTGACTTTTAATCTCTTTGTTCAGCAGGCGAGACCTAGGGACGCATTTCCAGTCCTTATATCTTTGCTTCTACTGCATGCAGCGCCATACAATTTGGCACGGAAATGTACCTCCCTAAGACCTATAAACCCTATAAAAAGCGCGCCTGTCTGTTGCAAACTGATGGAGTTATTAGGGTTTTTACGTTTTCGCGCCCAAAATTCCATAGGGTGCAATGCAAATTTGAGGACCCATTTTCAGCAGGACGCCTTGCCTCGAGTCCCTTGACTACCCTTTACGTTTGTAGACATTAATGATCTGCGCATGCGCATAAATTTGCAGCACCGAGGGTGCTTTCCTTTGGCTGCTGTAGGCGTAAAAAGGTTTATTTATTGAATATTTGACGCCCCATAGTGCACGTGCCATTCCATTGACCGCATCCCGGATCGTGCAGGCATGTTTGTATGGATGGGCTCTACAAACGTTCCAAATTTCAGCTTATTCGGATGAGAAACAGACGAGTTATTAGGGGTCAAAGTTTCAGACATTCCCTACCAACTTTGGACTGCAAGTTTGAGCCTAATGTGACCTTCACCGATCGGGATGAAACTGGTGCCAGACGAAAGGTCTGGACCAATGACTCCCTGGGGCCAAGTGCCCAAAATTTCTTATCGCCCCTTTTTCGAGTTATGGCCCCTGAAAGTTGATATTTGCTAATGTTTGACCCCTAATAACTTACTAACGCACAGTCCGAATTTTCTGACAAATATTGTTTTATGTACTATGGTACTAGGACAATGTTTGGTGCTAGTTTCAGCTCGATCGGTGAAGGTCACCTTTAGTGACTTTTAATCTCTTTGTTCAGCAGGCGAGACCTAGGGACGCATTTCCAGTCCTTATATCTTTGCTTCTACTGCATGCAGCGCCATACAATTTGGCACGGAAATGTACCTCCCTAAGACCTATAAACCCTATAAAAAGCGCGCCTGTCTGTTGCAAACTGATGGAGTTATTAGGGTTTTTACGTTTTCGCGCCCAAAATTCCATAGGGTGCAATGCAAATTTGAGGACCCATTTTCAGCAGGACGCCTTGCCTCGAGTCCCTTGACTACCCTTTACGTTTGTAGACATTAATGATCTGCGCATGCGCATAAATTTGCAGCACCGAGGGTGCTTTCCTTTGGCTGCTGTAGGCGTAAAAAGGTTTATTTATTGAATATTTGACGCCCCATAGTGCACGTGCCATTCCATTGACCGCATCCCGGATCATGCAGGCATGTTTGTATGGATGGGCTCTACAAACGTTCCAAATTTCAGCTTATTCGGATGAGAAACAGACGAGTTATTAGGGGTCAAAGTTTCAGACATTCCCTACCAACTTTGGACTGCAAGTTTGAGCCTAATGTGACCTTCACCGATCGGGATGAAACTGGTGCCAGACGAAAGGTCTGGACCAATGACTCCCTGGGGCCAAGTGCCCAAAATTTCTTATCGCCCCTTTTTCGAGTTATGGCCCCTGAAAGTTGATATTTGCTAATGTTTGACCCCTAATAACTTACTAACGCACAGTCCGAATTTTCTGACAAATATTGTTTTATGTACTATGGTACTAGGACAATGTTTGGTGCTAGTTTCAGCTCGATCGGTGAAGGTCACCTTTAGTGACTTTTAATCTCTTTGTTCAGCAGGCGAGACCTAGGGACGCATTTCCAGTCCTTATATCTTTGCTTCTACTGCATGCAGCGCCATACAATTTGGCACGGAAATGTACCTCCCTAAGACCTATAAACCCTATAAAAAGCGCGCCTGTCTGTTGCAAACTGATGGAGTTATTAGGGTTTTTACGTTTTCGCGCCCAAAATTCCATAGGGTGCAATGCAAATTTGAGGACCCATTTTCAGCAGGACGCCTTGCCTCGAGTCCCTTGACTACCCTTTACGTTTGTAGACATTAATGATCTGCGCATGCGCATAAATTTGCAGCACCGAGGGTGCTTTCCTTTGGCTGCTGTAGGCGTAAAAAGGTTTATTTATTGAATATTTGACGCCCCATAGTGCACGTGCCATTCCATTGACCGCATCCCGGATCGTGCAGGCATGTTTGTATGGATGGGCTCTACAAACGTTCCAAATTTCAGCTTATTCGGATGAGAAACAGACGAGTTATTAGGGGTCAAAGTTTCAGACATTCCCTACCAACTTTGGACTGCAAGTTTGAGCCTAATGTGACCTTCACCGATCGGGATGAAACTGGTGCCAGACGAAAGGTCTGGACCAATGACTCCCTGGGGCCAAGTGCCCAAAATTTCTTATCGCCCCTTTTTCGAGTTATGGCCCCTGAAAGTTGATATTTGCTAATGTTTGACCCCTAATAACTTACTAACGCACAGTCCGAATTTTCTGACAAATATTGTTTTATGTACTATGGTACTAGGACAATGTTTGGTGCTAGTTTCAGCTCGATCGGTGAAGGTCACCTTTAGTGACTTTTAATCTCTTTGTTCAGCAGGCGAGACCTAGGGACGCATTTCCAGTCCTTATATCTTTGCTTCTACTGCATGCAGCGCCATACAATTTGGCACGGAAATGTACCTCCCTAAGACCTATAAACCCTATAAAAAGCGCGCCTGTCTGTTGCAAACTGATGGAGTTATTAGGGTTTTTACGTTTTCGCGCCCAAAATTCCATAGGGTGCAATGCAAATTTGAGGACCCATTTTCAGCAGGACGCCTTGCCTCGAGTCCCTTGACTACCCTTTACGTTTGTAGACATTAATGATCTGCGCATGCGCATAAATTTGCAGCACCGAGGGTGCTTTCCTTTGGCTGCTGTAGGCGTAAAAAGGTTTATTTATTGAATATTTGACGCCCCATAGTGCACGTGCCATTCCATTGACCGCATCCCGGATCGTGCAGGCATGTTTGTATGGATGGGCTCTACAAACGTTCCAAATTTCAGCTTATTCGGATGAGAAACAGACGAGTTATTAGGGGTCAAAGTTTCAGACATTCCCTACCAACTTTGGACTGCAAGTTTGAGCCTAATGTGACCTTCACCGATCGGGATGAAACTGGTGCCAGACGAAAGGTCTGGACCAATGACTCCCTGGGGCCAAGTGCCCAAAATTTCTTATCGCCCCTTTTTCGAGTTATGGCCCCTGAAAGTTGATATTTGCTAATGTTTGACCCCTAATAACTTACTAACGCACAGTCCGAATTTTCTGACAAATATTGTTTTATGTACTATGGTACTAGGACAATGTTTGGTGCTAGTTTCAGCTCGATCGGTGAAGGTCACCTTTAGTGACTTTTAATCTCTTTGTTCAGCAGGCGAGACCTAGGGACGCATTTCCAGTCCTTATATCTTTGCTTCTACTGCATGCAGCGCCATACAATTTGGCACGGAAATGTACCTCCCTAAGACCTATAAACCCTATAAAAAGCGCGCCTGTCTGTTGCAAACTGATGGAGTTATTAGGGTTTTTACGTTTTCGCGCCCAAAATTCCATAGGGTGCAATGCAAATTTGAGGACCCATTTTCAGCAAGACGCCTTGCCTCGAGTCCCTTGACTACCCTTTACGTTTGTAGACATTAATGATCTGCGCATGCGCATAAATTTGCAGCACCGAGGGTGCTTTCCTTTGGCTGCTGTAGGCGTAAAAAGGTTTATTTATTGAATATTTGACGCCCCATAGTGCACGTGCCATTCCATTGACCGCATCCCGGATCGTGCAGGCATGTTTGTATGGATGGGCTCTACAAACGTTCCAAATTTCAGCTTATTCGGATGAGAAACAGACGAGTTATTAGGGGTCAAAGTTTCAGACATTCCCTACCAACTTTGGACTGCAAGTTTGAGCCTAATGTGACCTTCACCGATCGGGATGAAACTGGTGCCAGACGAAAGGTCTGGACCAATGACTCCCTGGGGCCAAGTGCCCAAAATTTCTTATCGCCCCTTTTTCGAGTTATGGCCCCTGAAAGTTGATATTTGCTAATGTTTGACCCCTAATAACTTACTAACGCACAGTCCGAATTTTCTGACAAATATTGTTTTATGTACTATGGTACTAGGACAATGTTTGGTGCTAGTTTCAGCTCGATCGGTGAAGGTCACCTTTAGTGACTTTTAATCTCTTTGTTCAGCAGGCGAGACCTAGGGACGCATTTCCAGTCCTTATATCTTTGCTTCTACTGCATGCAGCGCCATACAATTTGGCACGGAAATGTACCTCCCTAAGACCTATAAACCCTATAAAAAGCGCGCCTGTCTGTTGCAAACTGATGGAGTTATTAGGGTTTTTACGTTTTCGCGCCCAAAATTCCATAGGGTGCAATGCAAATTTGAGGACCCATTTTCAGCAGGACGCCTTGCCTCGAGTCCCTTGACTACCCTTTACGTTTGTAGACATTAATGATCTGCGCATGCGCATAAATTTGCAGCACCGAGGGTGCTTTCCTTTGGCTGCTGTAGGCGTAAAAAGGTTTATTTATTGAATATTTGACGCCCCATAGTGCACGTGCCATTCCATTGACCGCATCCCGGATCGTGCAGGCATGTTTGTATGGATGGGCTCTACAAACGTTCCAAATTTCAGCTTATTCGGATGAGAAACAGACGAGTTATTAGGGGTCAAAGTTTCAGACATTCCCTACCAACTTTGGACTGCAAGTTTGAGCCTAATGTGACCTTCACCGATCGGGATGAAACTGGTGCCAGACGAAAGGTCTGGACCAATGACTCCCTGGGGCCAAGTGCCCAAAATTTCTTATCGCCCCTTTTTCGAGTTATGGCCCCTGAAAGTTGATATTTGCTAATGTTTGACCCCTAATAACTTACTAACGCACAGTCCGAATTTTCTGACAAATATTGTTTTATGTACTATGGTACTAGGACAATGTTTGGTGCTAGTTTCAGCTCGATCGGTGAAGGTCACCTTTAGTGACTTTTAATCTCTTTGTTCAGCAGGCGAGACCTAGGGACGCATTTCCAGTCCTTATATCTTTGCTTCTACTGCATGCAGCGCCATACAATTTGGCACGGAAATGTACCTCCCTAAGACCTATAAACCCTATAAAAAGCGCGCCTGTCTGTTGCAAACTGATGGAGTTATTAGGGTTTTTACGTTTTCGCGCCCAAAATTCCATAGGGTGCAATGCAAATTTGAGGACCCATTTTCAGCAGGACGCCTTGCCTCGAGTCCCTTGACTACCCTTTACGTTTGTAGACATTAATGATCTGCGCATGCGCATAAATTTGCAGCACCGAGGGTGCTTTCCTTTGGCTGCTGTAGGCGTAAAAAGGTTTATTTATTGAATATTTGACGCCCCATAGTGCACGTGCCATTCCATTGACCGCATCCCGGATCGTGCAGGCATGTTTGTATGGATGGGCTCTACAAACGTTCCAAATTTCAGCTTATTCGGATGAGAAACAGACGAGTTATTAGGGGTCAAAGTTTCAGACATTCCCTACCAACTTTGGACTGCAAGTTTGAGCCTAATGTGACCTTCACCGATCGGGATGAAACTGGTGCCAGACGAAAGGTCTGGACCAATGACTCCCTGGGGCCAAGTGCCCAAAATTTCTTATCGCCCCTTTTTCGAGTTATGGCCCCTGAAAGTTGATATTTGCTAATGTTTGACCCCTAATAACTTACTAACGCACAGTCCGAATTTTCTGACAAATATTGTTTTATGTACTATGGTACTAGGACAATGTTTGGTGCTAGTTTCAGCTCGATCGGTGAAGGTCACCTTTAGTGACTTTTAATCTCTTTGTTCAGCAGGCGAGACCTAGGGACGCATTTCCAGTCCTTATATCTTTGCTTCTACTGCATGCAGCGCCATACAATTTGGCACGGAAATGTACCTCCCTAAGACCTATAAACCCTATAAAAAGCGCGCCTGTCTGTTGCAAACTGATGGAGTTATTAGGGTTTTTACGTTTTCGCGCCCAAAATTCCATAGGGTGCAATGCAAATTTGAGGACCCATTTTCAGCAGGACGCCTTGCCTCGAGTCCCTTGACTACCCTTTACGTTTGTAGACATTAATGATCTGCGCATGCGCATAAATTTGCAGCACCGAGGGTGCTTTCCTTTGGCTGCTGTAGGCGTAAAAAGGTTTATTTATTGAATATTTGACGCCCCATAGTGCACGTGCCATTCCATTGACCGCATCCCGGATCGTGCAGGCATGTTTGTATGGATGGGCTCTACAAACGTTCCAAATTTCAGCTTATTCGGATGAGAAACAGACGAGTTATTAGGGGTCAAAGTTTCAGACATTCCCTACCAACTTTGGACTGCAAGTTTGAGCCTAATGTGACCTTCACCGATCGGGATGAAACTGGTGCCAGACGAAAGGTCTGGACCAATGACTCCCTGGGGCCAAGTGCCCAAAATTTCTTATCGCCCCTTTTTCGAGTTATGGCCCCTGAAAGTTGATATTTGCTAATGTTTGACCCCTAATAACTTACTAACGCACAGTCCGAATTTTCTGACAAATATTGTTTTATGTACTATGGTACTAGGACAATGTTTGGTGCTAGTTTCAGCTCGATCGGTGAAGGTCACCTTTAGTGACTTTTAATCTCTTTGTTCAGCAGGCGAGACCTAGGGACGCATTTCCAGTCCTTATATCTTTGCTTCTACTGCATGCAGCGCCATACAATTTGGCACGGAAATGTACCTCCCTAAGACCTATAAACCCTATAAAAAGCGCGCCTGTCTGTTGCAAACTGATGGAGTTATTAGGGTTTTTACGTTTTCGCGCCCAAAATTCCATAGGGTGCAATGCAAATTTGAGGACCCATTTTCAGCAGGACGCCTTGCCTCGAGTCCCTTGACTACCCTTTACGTTTGTAGACATTAATGATCTGCGCATGCGCATAAATTTGCAGCACCGAGGGTGCTTTCCTTTGGCTGCTGTAGGCGTAAAAAGGTTTATTTATTGAATATTTGACGCCCCATAGTGCACGTGCCATTCCATTGACCGCATCCCGGATCGTGCAGGCATGTTTGTATGGATGGGCTCTACAAACGTTCCAAATTTCAGCTTATTCGGATGAGAAACAGACGAGTTATTAGGGGTCAAAGTTTCAGACATTCCCTACCAACTTTGGACTGCAAGTTTGAGCCTAATGTGACCTTCACCGATCGGGATGAAACTGGTGCCAGACGAAAGGTCTGGACCAATGACTCCCTGGGGCCAAGTGCCCAAAATTTCTTATCGCCCCTTTTTCGAGTTATGGCCCCTGAAAGTTGATATTTGCTAATGTTTGACCCCTAATAACTTACTAACGCACAGTCCGAATTTTCTGACAAATATTGTTTTATGTACTATGGTACTAGGACAATGTTTGGTGCTAGTTTCAGCTCGATCGGTGAAGGTCACCTTTAGTGACTTTTAATCTCTTTGTTCAGCAGGCGAGACCTAGGGACGCATTTCCAGTCCTTATATCTTTGCTTCTACTGCATGCAGCGCCATACAATTTGGCACGGAAATGTACCTCCCTAAGACCTATAAACCCTATAAAAAGCGCGCCTGTCTGTTGCAAACTGATGGAGTTATTAGGGTTTTTACGTTTTCGCGCCCAAAATTCCATAGGGTGCAATGCAAATTTGAGGACCCATTTTCAGCAGGACGCCTTGCCTCGAGTCCCTTGACTACCCTTTACGTTTGTAGACATTAATGATCTGCGCATGCGCATAAATTTGCAGCACCGAGGGTGCTTTCCTTTGGCTGCTGTAGGCGTAAAAAGGTTTATTTATTGAATATTTGACGCCCCATAGTGCACGTGCCATTCCATTGACCGCATCCCGGATCGTGCAGGCATGTTTGTATGGATGGGCTCTACAAACGTTCCAAATTTCAGCTTATTCGGATGAGAAACAGACGAGTTATTAGGGGTCAAAGTTTCAGACATTCCCTACCAACTTTGGACTTCAAGTTTGAGCCTAATGTGACCTTCACCGATCGGGATGAAACTGGTGCCAGACGAAAGGTCTGGACCAATGACTCCCTGGGGCCAAGTGCCCAAAATTTCTTATCGCCCCTTTTTCGAGTTATGGCCCCTGAAAGTTGATATTTGCTAATGTTTGACCCCTAATAACTTACTAACGCACAGTCCGAATTTTCTGACAAATATTGTTTTATGTACTATGGTACTAGGACAATGTTTGGTGCTAGTTTCAGCTCGATCGGTGAAGGTCACCTTTAGTGACTTTTAATCTCTTTGTTCAGCAGGCGAGACCTAGGGACGCATTTCCAGTCCTTATATCTTTGCTTCTACTGCATGCAGCGCCATACAATTTGGCACGGAAATGTACCTCCCTAAGACCTATAAACCCTATAAAAAGCGCGCCTGTCTGTTGCAAACTGATGGAGTTATTAGGGTTTTTACGTTTTCGCGCCCAAAATTCCATAGGGTGCAATGCAAATTTGAGGACCCATTTTCAGCAGGACGCCTTGCCTCGAGTCCCTTGACTACCCTTTACGTTTGTAGACATTAATGATCTGCGCATGCGCATAAATTTGCAGCACCGAGGGTGCTTTCCTTTGGCTGCTGTAGGCGTAAAAAGGTTTATTTATTGAATATTTGACGCCCCATAGTGCACGTGCCATTCCATTGACCGCATCCCGGATCGTGCAGGCATGTTTGTATGGATGGGCTCTACAAACGTTCCAAATTTCAGCTTATTCGGATGAGAAACAGACGAGTTATTAGGGGTCAAAGTTTCAGACATTCCCTACCAACTTTGGACTGCAAGTTTGAGCCTAATGTGACCTTCACCGATCGGGATGAAACTGGTGCCAGACGAAAGGTCTGGACCAATGACTCCCTGGGGCCAAGTGCCCAAAATTTCTTATCGCCCCTTTTTCGAGTTATGGCCCCTGAAAGTTGATATTTGCTAATGTTTGACCCCTAATAACTTACTAACGCACAGTCCGAATTTTCTGACAAATATTGTTTTATGTACTATGGTACTAGGACAATGTTTGGTGCTAGTTTCAGCTCGATCGGTGAAGGTCACCTTTAGTGACTTTTAATCTCTTTGTTCAGCAGGCGAGACCTAGGGACGCATTTCCAGTCCTTATATCTTTGCTTCTACTGCATGCAGCGCCATACAATTTGGCACGGAAATGTACCTCCCTAAGACCTATAAACCCTATAAAAAGCGCGCCTGTCTGTTGCAAACTGATGGAGTTATTAGGGTTTTTACGTTTTCGCGCCCAAAATTCCATAGGGTGCAATGCAAATTTGAGGACCCATTTTCAGCAGGACGCCTTGCCTCGAGTCCCTTGACTACCCTTTACGTTTGTAGACATTAATGATCTGCGCATGCGCATAAATTTGCAGCACCGAGGGTGCTTTCCTTTGGCTGCTGTAGGCGTAAAAAGGTTTATTTATTGAATATTTGACGCCCCATAGTGCACGTGCCATTCCATTGACCGCATCCCGGATCGTGCAGGCATGTTTGTATGGATGGGCTCTACAAACGTTCCAAATTTCAGCTTATTCGGATGAGAAACAGACGAGTTATTAGGGGTCAAAGTTTCAGACATTCCCTACCAACTTTGGACTGCAAGTTTGAGCCTAATGTGACCTTCACCGATCGGGATGAAACTGGTGCCAGACGAAAGGTCTGGACCAATGACTCCCTGGGGCCAAGTGCCCAAAATTTCTTATCGCCCCTTTTTCGAGTTATGGCCCCTGAAAGTTGATATTTGCTAATGTTTGACCCCTAATAACTTACTAACGCACAGTCCGAATTTTCTGACAAATATTGTTTTATGTACTATGGTACTAGGACAATGTTTGGTGCTAGTTTCAGCTCGATCGGTGAAGGTCACCTTTAGTGACTTTTAATCTCTTTGTTCAGCAGGCGAGACCTAGGGACGCATTTCCAGTCCTTATATCTTTGCTTCTACTGCATGCAGCGCCATACAATTTGGCACGGAAATGTACCTCCCTAAGACCTATAAACCCTATAAAAAGCGCGCCTGTCTGTTGCAAACTGATGGAGTTATTAGGGTTTTTACGTTTTCGCGCCCAAAATTCCATAGGGTGCAATGCAAATTTGAGGACCCATTTTCAGCAGGACGCCTTGCCTCGAGTCCCTTGACTACCCTTTACGTTTGTAGACATTAATGATCTGCGCATGCGCATAAATTTGCAGCACCGAGGGTGCTTTCCTTTGGCTGCTGTAGGCGTAAAAAGGTTTATTTATTGAATATTTGACGCCCCATAGTGCACGTGCCATTCCATTGACCGCATCCCGGATCGTGCAGGCATGTTTGTATGGATGGGCTCTACAAACGTTCCAAATTTCAGCTTATTCGGATGAGAAACAGACGAGTTATTAGGGGTCAAAGTTTCAGACATTCCCTACCAACTTTGGACTGCAAGTTTGAGCCTAATGTGACCTTCACCGATCGGGATGAAACTGGTGCCAGACGAAAGGTCTGGACCAATGACTCCCTGGGGCCAAGTGCCCAAAATTTCTTATCGCCCCTTTTTCGAGTTATGGCCCCTGAAAGTTGATATTTGCTAATGTTTGACCCCTAATAACTTACTAACGCACAGTCCGAATTTTCTGACAAATATTGTTTTATGTACTATGGTACTAGGACAATGTTTGGTGCTAGTTTCAGCTCGATCGGTGAAGGTCACCTTTAGTGACTTTTAATCTCTTTGTTCAGCAGGCGAGACCTAGGGACGCATTTCCAGTCCTTATATCTTTGCTTCTACTGCATGCAGCGCCATACAATTTGGCACGGAAATGTACCTCCCTAAGACCTATAAACCCTATAAAAAGCGCGCCTGTCTGTTGCAAACTGATGGAGTTATTAGGGTTTTTACGTTTTCGCGCCCAAAATTCCATAGGGTGCAATGCAAATTTGAGGACCCATTTTCAGCAGGACGCCTTGCCTCGAGTCCCTTGACTACCCTTTACGTTTGTAGACATTAATGATCTGCGCATGCGCATAAATTTGCAGCACCGAGGGTGCTTTCCTTTGGCTGCTGTAGGCGTAAAAAGGTTTATTTATTGAATATTTGACGCCCCATAGTGCACGTGCCATTCCATTGACCGCATCCCGGATCGTGCAGGCATGTTTGTATGGATGGGCTCTACAAACGTTCCAAATTTCAGCTTATTCGGATGAGAAACAGACGAGTTATTAGGGGTCAAAGTTTCAGACATTCCCTACCAACTTTGGACTGCAAGTTTGAGCCTAATGTGACCTTCACCGATCGGGATGAAACTGGTGCCAGACGAAAGGTCTGGACCAATGACTCCCTGGGGCCAAGTGCCCAAAATTTCTTATCGCCCCTTTTTCGAGTTATGGCCCCTGAAAGTTGATATTTGCTAATGTTTGACCCCTAATAACTTACTAACGCACAGTCCGAATTTTCTGACAAATATTGTTTTATGTACTATGGTACTAGGACAATGTTTGGTGCTAGTTTCAGCTCGATCGGTGAAGGTCACCTTTAGTGACTTTTAATCTCTTTGTTCAGCAGGCGAGACCTAGGGACGCATTTCCAGTCCTTATATCTTTGCTTCTACTGCATGCAGCGCCATACAATTTGGCACGGAAATGTACCTCCCTAAGACCTATAAACCCTATAAAAAGCGCGCCTGTCTGTTGCAAACTGATGGAGTTATTAGGGTTTTTACGTTTTCGCGCCCAAAATTCCATAGGGTGCAATGCAAATTTGAGGACCCATTTTCAGCAGGACGCCTTGCCTCGAGTCCCTTGACTACCCTTTACGTTTGTAGACATTAATGATCTGCGCATGCGCATAAATTTGCAGCACCGAGGGTGCTTTCCTTTGGCTGCTGTAGGCGTAAAAAGGTTTATTTATTGAATATTTGACGCCCCATAGTGCACGTGCCATTCCATTGACCGCATCCCGGATCGTGCAGGCATATTTGTATGGATGGGCTCTACAAACGTTCCAAATTTCAGCTTATTCGGATGAGAAACAGACGAGTTATTAGGGGTCAAAGTTTCAGACATTCCCTACCAACTTTGGACTGCAAGTTTGAGCCTAATGTGACCTTCACCGATCGGGATGAAACTGGTGCCAGACGAAAGGTCTGGACCAATGACTCCCTGGGGCCAAGTGCCCAAAATTTCTTATCGCCCCTTTTTCGAGTTATGGCCCCTGAAAGTTGATATTTGCTAATGTTTGACCCCTAATAACTTACTAACGCACAGTCCGAATTTTCTGACAAATATTGTTTTATGTACTATGGTACTAGGACAATGTTTGGTGCTAGTTTCAGCTCGATCGGTGAAGGTCACCTTTAGTGACTTTTAATCTCTTTGTTCAGCAGGCGAGACCTAGGGACGCATTTCCAGTCCTTATATCTTTGCTTCTACTGCATGCAGCGCCATACAATTTGGCACGGAAATGTACCTCCCTAAGACCTATAAACCCTATAAAAAGCGCGCCTGTCTGTTGCAAACTGATGGAGTTATTAGGGTTTTTACGTTTTCGCGCCCAAAATTCCATAGGGTGCAATGCAAATTTGAGGACCCATTTTCAGCAGGACGCCTTGCCTCGAGTCCCTTGACTACCCTTTACGTTTGTAGACATTAATGATCTGCGCATGCGCATAAATTTGCAGCACCGAGGGTGCTTTCCTTTGGCTGCTGTAGGCGTAAAAAGGTTTATTTATTGAATATTTGACGCCCCATAGTGCACGTGCCATTCCATTGACCGCATCCCGGATCGTGCAGGCATGTTTGTATGGATGGGCTCTACAAACGTTCCAAATTTCAGCTTATTCGGATGAGAAACAGACGAGTTATTAGGGGTCAAAGTTTCAGACATTCCCTACCAACTTTGGACTGCAAGTTTGAGCCTAATGTGACCTTCACCGATCGGGATGAAACTGGTGCCAGACGAAAGGTCTGGACCAATGACTCCCTGGGGCCAAGTGCCCAAAATTTCTTATCGCCCCTTTTTCGAGTTATGGCCCCTGAAAGTTGATATTTGCTAATGTTTGACCCCTAATAACTTACTAACGCACAGTCCGAATTTTCTGACAAATATTGTTTTATGTACTATGGTACTAGGACAATGTTTGGTGCTAGTTTCAGCTCGATCGGTGAAGGTCACCTTTAGTGACTTTTAATCTCTTTGTTCAGCAGGCGAGACCTAGGGACGCATTTCCAGTCCTTATATCTTTGTTTCTACTGCATGCAGCGCCATACAATTTGGCACGGAAATGTACCTCCCTAAGACCTATAAACCCTATAAAAAGCGCGCCTGTCTGTTGCAAACTGATGGAGTTATTAGGGTTTTTACGTTTTCGCGCCCAAAATTCCATAGGGTGCAATGCAAATTTGAGGACCCATTTTCAGCAGGACGCCTTGCCTCGAGTCCCTTGACTACCCTTTACGTTTGTAGACATTAATGATCTGCGCATGCGCATAAATTTGCAGCACCGAGGGTGCTTTCCTTTGGCTGCTGTAGGCGTAAAAAGGTTTATTTATTGAATATTTGACGCCCCATAGTGCACGTGCCATTCCATTGACCGCATCCCGGATCGTGCAGGCATGTTTGTATGGATGGGCTCTACAAACGTTCCAAATTTCAGCTTATTCGGATGAGAAACAGACGAGTTATTAGGGGTCAAAGTTTCAGACATTCCCTACCAACTTTGGACTGCAAGTTTGAGCCTAATGTGACCTTCACCGATCGGGATGAAACTGGTGCCAGACGAAAGGTCTGGACCAATGACTCCCTGGGGCCAAGTGCCCAAAATTTCTTATCGCCCCTTTTTCGAGTTATGGCCCCTGAAAGTTGATATTTGCTAATGTTTGACCCCTAATAACTTACTAACGCACAGTCCGAATTTTCTGACAAATATTGTTTTATGTACTATGGTACTAGGACAATGTTTGGTGCTAGTTTCAGCTCGATCGGTGAAGGTCACCTTTAGTGACTTTTAATCTCTTTGTTCAGCAGGCGAGACCTAGGGACGCATTTCCAGTCCTTATATCTTTGCTTCTACTGCATGCAGCGCCATACAATTTGGCACGGAAATGTACCTCCCTAAGACCTATAAACCCTATAAAAAGCGCGCCTGTCTGTTGCAAACTGATGGAGTTATTAGGGTTTTTACGTTTTCGCGCCCAAAATTCCATAGGGTGCAATGCAAATTTGAGGACCCATTTTCAGCAGGACGCCTTGCCTCGAGTCCCTTGACTACCCTTTACGTTTGTAGACATTAATGATCTGCGCATGCGCATAAATTTGCAGCACCGAGGGTGCTTTCCTTTGGCTGCTGTAGGCGTAAAAAGGTTTATTTATTGAATATTTGACGCCCCATAGTGCACGTGCCATTCCATTGACCGCATCCCGGATCGTGCAGGCATGTTTGTATGGATGGGCTCTACAAACGTTCCAAATTTCAGCTTATTCGGATGAGAAACAGACGAGTTATTAGGGGTCAAAGTTTCAGACATTCCCTACCAACTTTGGACTGCAAGTTTGAGCCTAATGTGACCTTCACCGATCGGGATGAAACTGGTGCCAGACGAAAGGTCTGGACCAATGACTCCCTGGGGCCAAGTGCCCAAAATTTCTTATCGCCCCTTTTTCGAGTTATGGCCCCTGAAAGTTGATATTTGCTAATGTTTGACCCCTAATAACTTACTAACGCACAGTCCGAATTTTCTGACAAATATTGTTTTATGTACTATGGTACTAGGACAATGTTTGGTGCTAGTTTCAGCTCGATCGGTGAAGGTCACCTTTAGTGACTTTTAATCTCTTTGTTCAGCAGGCGAGACCTAGGGACGCATTTCCAGTCCTTATATCTTTGCTTCTACTGCATGCAGCGCCATACAATTTGGCACGGAAATGTACCTCCCTAAGACCTATAAACCCTATAAAAAGCGCGCCTGTCTGTTGCAAACTGATGGAGTTATTAGGGTTTTTACGTTTTCGCGCCCAAAATTCCATAGGGTGCAATGCAAATTTGAGGACCCATTTTCAGCAGGACGCCTTGCCTCGAGTCCCTTGACTACCCTTTACGTTTGTAGACATTAATGATCTGCGCATGCGCATAAATTTGCAGCACCGAGGGTGCTTTCCTTTGGCTGCTGTAGGCGTAAAAAGGTTTATTTATTGAATATTTGACGCCCCATAGTGCACGTGCCATTCCATTGACCGCATCCCGGATCGTGCAGGCATGTTTGTATGGATGGGCTCTACAAACGTTCCAAATTTCAGCTTATTCGGATGAGAAACAGACGAGTTATTAGGGGTCAAAGTTTCAGACATTCCCTACCAACTTTGGACTGCAAGTTTGAGCCTAATGTGACCTTCACCGATCGGGATGAAACTGGTGCCAGACGAAAGGTCTGGACCAATGACTCCCTGGGGCCAAGTGCCCAAAATTTCTTATCGCCCCTTTTTCGAGTTATGGCCCCTGAAAGTTGATATTTGCTAATGTTTGACCCCTAATAACTTACTAACGCACAGTCCGAATTTTCTGACAAATATTGTTTTATGTACTATGGTACTAGGACAATGTTTGGTGCTAGTTTCAGCTCGATCGGTGAAGGTCACCTTTAGTGACTTTTAATCTCTTTGTTCAGCAGGCGAGACCTAGGGACGCATTTCCAGTCCTTATATCTTTGCTTCTACTGCATGCAGCGCCATACAATTTGGCACGGAAATGTACCTCCCTAAGACCTATAAACCCTATAAAAAGCGCGCCTGTCTGTTGCAAACTGATGGAGTTATTAGGGTTTTTACGTTTTCGCGCCCAAAATTCCATAGGGTGCAATGCAAATTTGAGGACCCATTTTCAGCAGGACGCCTTGCCTCGAGTCCCTTGACTACCCTTTACGTTTGTAGACATTAATGATCTGCGCATGCGCATAAATTTGCAGCACCGAGGGTGCTTTCCTTTGGCTGCTGTAGGCGTAAAAAGGTTTATTTATTGAATATTTGACGCCCCATAGTGCACGTGCCATTCCATTGACCGCATCCCGGATCGTGCAGGCATGTTTGTATGGATGGGCTCTACAAACGTTCCAAATTTCAGCTTATTCGGATGAGAAACAGACGAGTTATTAGGGGTCAAAGTTTCAGACATTCCCTACCAACTTTGGACTGCAAGTTTGAGCCTAATGTGACCTTCACCGATCGGGATGAAACTGGTGCCAGACGAAAGGTCTGGACCAATGACTCCCTGGGGCCAAGTGCCCAAAATTTCTTATCGCCCCTTTTTCGAGTTATGGCCCCTGAAAGTTGATATTTGCTAATGTTTGACCCCTAATAACTTACTAACGCACAGTCCGAATTTTCTGACAAATATTGTTTTATGTACTATGGTACTAGGACAATGTTTGGTGCTAGTTTCAGCTCGATCGGTGAAGGTCACCTTTAGTGACTTTTAATCTCTTTGTTCAGCAGGCGAGACCTAGGGACGCATTTCCAGTCCTTATATCTTTGCTTCTACTGCATGCAGCGCCATACAATTTGGCACGGAAATGTACCTCCCTAAGACCTATAAACCCTATAAAAAGCGCGCCTGTCTGTTGCAAACTGATGGAGTTATTAGGGTTTTTACGTTTTCGCGCCCAAAATTCCATAGGGTGCAATGCAAATTTGAGGACCCATTTTCAGCAGGACGCCTTGCCTCGAGTCCCTTGACTACCCTTTACGTTTGTAGACATTAATGATCTGCGCATGCGCATAAATTTGCAGCACCGAGGGTGCTTTCCTTTGGCTGCTGTAGGCGTAAAAAGGTTTATTTATTGAATATTTGACGCCCCATAGTGCACGTGCCATTCCATTGACCGCATCCCGGATCGTGCAGGCATGTTTGTATGGATGGGCTCTACAAACGTTCCAAATTTCAGCTTATTCGGATGAGAAACAGACGAGTTATTAGGGGTCAAAGTTTCAGACATTCCCTACCAACTTTGGACTGCAAGTTTGAGCCTAATGTGACCTTCACCGATCGGGATGAAACTGGTGCCAGACGAAAGGTCTGGACCAATGACTCCCTGGGGCCAAGTGCCCAAAATTTCTTATCGCCCCTTTTTCGAGTTATGGCCCCTGAAAGTTGATATTTGCTAATGTTTGACCCCTAATAACTTACTAACGCACAGTCCGAATTTTCTGACAAATATTGTTTTATGTACTATGGTACTAGGACAATGTTTGGTGCTAGTTTCAGCTCGATCGGTGAAGGTCACCTTTAGTGACTTTTAATCTCTTTGTTCAGCAGGCGAGACCTAGGGACGCATTTCCAGTCCTTATATCTTTGCTTCTACTGCATGCAGCGCCATACAATTTGGCACGGAAATGTACCTCCCTAAGACCTATAAACCCTATAAAAAGCGCGCCTGTCTGTTGCAAACTGATGGAGTTATTAGGGTTTTTACGTTTTCGCGCCCAAAATTCCATAGGGTGCAATGCAAATTTGAGGACCCATTTTCAGCAGGACGCCTTGCCTCGAGTCCCTTGACTACCCTTTACGTTTGTAGACATTAATGATCTGCGCATGCGCATAAATTTGCAGCACCGAGGGTGCTTTCCTTTGGCTGCTGTAGGCGTAAAAAGGTTTATTTATTGAATATTTGACGCCCCATAGTGCACGTGCCATTCCATTGACCGCATCCCGGATCGTGCAGGCATGTTTGTATGGATGGGCTCTACAAACGTTCCAAATTTCAGCTTATTCGGATGAGAAACAGACGAGTTATTAGGGGTCAAAGTTTCAGACATTCCCTACCAACTTTGGACTGCAAGTTTGAGCCTAATGTGACCTTCACCGATCGGGATGAAACTGGTGCCAGACGAAAGGTCTGGACCAATGACTCCCTGGGGCCAAGTGCCCAAAATTTCTTATCGCCCCTTTTTCGAGTTATGGCCCCTGAAAGTTGATATTTGCTAATGTTTGAC
Organism: Anodontia alba; assembly: GCA_964016985.1. Taxonomy (NCBI): domain Eukaryota; kingdom Metazoa; phylum Mollusca; class Bivalvia; order Lucinida; family Lucinidae; genus Anodontia; species Anodontia alba. The sequence goes on from CAXHKG010000182.1 coordinate 29,563, forward strand.
CCCTAATAACTTACCAACGCACAGTCCGAATTTTCTGACAAATATTGTTTTATGTACTATGGTACTAGGACAATGTTTGGTGCTAGTTTCAGCTCGATCGGTGAAGGTCACCTTTAGTGACTTTTAATCTCTTTGTTCAGCAGGCGAGACCTAGGGACGCATTTCCAGTCCTTATATCTTTGCTTCTACTGCATGCAGCGCCATACAATTTGGCACGGAAATGTACCTCCCTAAGACCTATAAACCCTATAAAAAGCGCGCCTGTCTGTTGCAAACTGATGGAGTTATTAGGGTTTTTACGTTTTCGCGCCCAAAATTCCATAGGGTGCAATGCAAATTTGAGGACCCATTTTCAGCAGGACGCCTTGCCTCGAGTCCCTTGACTACCCTTTACGTTTGTAGACATTAATGATCTGCGCATGCGCATAAATTTGCAGCACCGAGGGTGCTTTCCTTTGGCTGCTGTAGGCGTAAAAAGGTTTATTTATTGAATATTTGACGCCCCATAGTGCACGTGCCATTCCATTGACCGCATCCCGGATCGTGCAGGCATGTTTGTATGGATGGGCTCTACAAACGTTCCAAATTTCAGCTTATTCGGATGAGAAACAGACGAGTTATTAGGGGTCAAAGTTTCAGACATTCCCTACCAACTTTGGACTGCAAGTTTGAGCCTAATGTGACCTTCACCGATCGGGATGAAACTGGTGCCAGACGAAAGGTCTGGACCAATGACTCCCTGGGGCCAAGTGCCCAAAATTTCTTATCGCCCCTTTTTCGAGTTATGGCCCCTGAAAGTTGATATTTGCTAATGTTTGACCCCTAATAACTTACTAACGCACAGTCCGAATTTTCTGACAAATATTGTTTTATGTACTATGGTACTAGGACAATGTTTGGTGCTAGTTTCAGCTCGATCGGTGAAGGTCACCTTTAGTGACTTTTAATCTCTTTGTTCAGCAGGCGAGACCTAGGGACGCATTTCCAGTCCTTATATCTTTGCTTCTACTGCATGCAGCGCCATACAATTTGGCACGGAAATGTACCTCCCTAAGACCTATAAACCCTATAAAAAGCGCGCCTGTCTGTTGCAAACTGATGGAGTTATTAGGGTTTTTACGTTTTCGCGCCCAAAATTCCATAGGGTGCAATGCAAATTTGAGGACCCATTTTCAGCAGGACGCCTTGCCTCGAGTCCCTTGACTACCCTTTACGTTTGTAGACATTAATGATCTGCGCATGCGCATAAATTTGCAGCACCGAGGGTGCTTTCCTTTGGCTGCTGTAGGCGTAAAAAGGTTTATTTATTGAATATTTGACGCCCCATAGTGCACGTGCCATTCCATTGACCGCATCCCGGATCGTGCAGGCATGTTTGTATGGATGGGCTCTACAAACGTTCCAAATTTCAGCTTATTCGGATGAGAAACAGACGAGTTATTAGGGGTCAAAGTTTCAGACATTCCCTACCAACTTTGGACTGCAAGTTTGAGCCTAATGTGACCTTCACCGATCGGGATGAAACTGGTGCCAGACGAAAGGTCTGGACCAATGACTCCCTGGGGCCAAGTGCCCAAAATTTCTTATCGCCCCTTTTTCGAGTTATGGCCCCTGAAAGTTGATATTTGCTAATGTTTGACCCCTAATAACTTACTAACGCACAGTCCGAATTTTCTGACAAATATTGTTTTATGTACTATGGTACTAGGACAATGTTTGGTGCTAGTTTCAGCTCGATCGGTGAAGGTCACCTTTAGTGACTTTTAATCTCTTTGTTCAGCAGGCGAGACCTAGGGACGCATTTCCAGTCCTTATATCTTTGCTTCTACTGCATGCAGCGCCATACAATTTGGCACGGAAATGTACCTCCCTAAGACCTATAAACCCTATAAAAAGCGCGCCTGTCTGTTGCAAACTGATGGAGTTATTAGGGTTTTTACGTTTTCGCGCCCAAAATTCCATAGGGTGCAATGCAAATTTGAGGACCCATTTTCAGCAGGACGCCTTGCCTCGAGTCCCTTGACTACCCTTTACGTTTGTAGACATTAATGATCTGCGCATGCGCATAAATTTGCAGCACCGAGGGTGCTTTCCTTTGGCTGCTGTAGGCGTAAAAAGGTTTATTTATTGAATATTTGACGCCCCATAGTGCACGTGCCATTCCATTGACCGCATCCCGGATCGTGCAGGCATGTTTGTATGGATGGGCTCTACAAACGTTCCAAATTTCAGCTTATTCGGATGAGAAACAGACGAGTTATTAGGGGTCAAAGTTTCAGACATTCCCTACCAACTTTGGACTGCAAGTTTGAGCCTAATGTGACCTTCACCGATCGGGATGAAACTGGTGCCAGACGAAAGGTCTGGACCAATGACTCCCTGGGGCCAAGTGCCCAAAATTTCTTATCGCCCCTTTTTCGAGTTATGGCCCCTGAAAGTTGATATTTGCTAATGTTTGACCCCTAATAACTTACTAACGCACAGTCCGAATTTTCTGACAAATATTGTTTTATGTACTATGGTACTAGGACAATGTTTGGTGCTAGTTTCAGCTCGATCGGTGAAGGTCACCTTTAGTGACTTTTAATCTCTTTGTTCAGCAGGCGAGACCTAGGGACGCATTTCCAGTCCTTATATCTTTGCTTCTACTGCATGCAGCGCCATACAATTTGGCACGGAAATGTACCTCCCTAAGACCTATAAACCCTATAAAAAGCGCGCCTGTCTGTTGCAAACTGATGGAGTTATTAGGGTTTTTACGTTTTCGCGCCCAAAATTCCATAGGGTGCAATGCAAATTTGAGGACCCATTTTCAGCAGGACGCCTTGCCTCGAGTCCCTTGACTACCCTTTACGTTTGTAGACATTAATGATCTGCGCATGCGCATAAATTTGCAGCACCGAGGGTGCTTTCCTTTGGCTGCTGTAGGCGTAAAAAGGTTTATTTATTGAATATTTGACGCCCCATAGTGCACGTGCCATTCCATTGACCGCATCCCGGATCGTGCAGGCATGTTTGTATGGATGGGCTCTACAAACGTTCCAAATTTCAGCTTATTCGGATGAGAAACAGACGAGTTATTAGGGGTCAAAGTTTCAGACATTCCCTACCAACTTTGGACTTCAAGTTTGAGCCTAATGTGACCTTCACCGATCGGGATGAAACTGGTGCCAGACGAAAGGTCTGGACCAATGACTCCCTGGGGCCAAGTGCCCAAAATTTCTTATCGCCCCTTTTTCGAGTTATGGCCCCTGAAAGTTGATATTTGCTAATGTTTGACCCCTAATAACTTACTAACGCACAGTCCGAATTTTCTGACAAATATTGTTTTATGTACTATGGTACTAGGACAATGTTTGGTGCTAGTTTCAGCTCGATCGGTGAAGGTCACCTTTAGTGACTTTTAATCTCTTTGTTCAGCAGGCGAGACCTAGGGACGCATTTCCAGTCCTTATATCTTTGCTTCTACTGCATGCAGCGCCATACAATTTGGCACGGAAATGTACCTCCCTAAGACCTATAAACCCTATAAAAAGCGCGCCTGTCTGTTGCAAACTGATGGAGTTATTAGGGTTTTTACGTTTTCGCGCCCAAAATTCCATAGGGTGCAATGCAAATTTGAGGACCCATTTTCAGCAGGACGCCTTGCCTCGAGTCCCTTGACTACCCTTTACGTTTGTAGACATTAATGATCTGCGCATGCGCATAAATTTGCAGCACCGAGGGTGCTTTCCTTTGGCTGCTGTAGGCGTAAAAAGGTTTATTTATTGAATATTTGACGCCCCATAGTGCACGTGCCATTCCATTGACCGCATCCCGGATCGTGCAGGCATGTTTGTATGGATGGGCTCTACAAACGTTCCAAATTTCAGCTTATTCGGATGAGAAACAGACGAGTTATTAGGGGTCAAAGTTTCAGACATTCCCTACCAACTTTGGACTGCAAGTTTGAGCCTAATGTGACCTTCACCGATCGGGATGAAACTGGTGCCAGACGAAAGGTCTGGACCAATGACTCCCTGGGGCCAAGTGCCCAAAATTTCTTATCGCCCCTTTTTCGAGTTATGGCCCCTGAAAGTTGATATTTGCTAATGTTTGACCCCTAATAACTTACTAACGCACAGTCCGAATTTTCTGACAAATATTGTTTTATGTACTATGGTACTAGGACAATGTTTGGTGCTAGTTTCAGCTCGATCGGTGAAGGTCACCTTTAGTGACTTTTAATCTCTTTGTTCAGCAGGCGAGACCTAGGGACGCATTTCCAGTCCTTATATCTTTGCTTCTACTGCATGCAGCGCCATACAATTTGGCACGGAAATGTACCTCCCTAAGACCTATAAACCCTATAAAAAGCGCGCCTGTCTGTTGCAAACTGATGGAGTTATTAGGGTTTTTACGTTTTCGCGCCCAAAATTCCATAGGGTGCAATGCAAATTTGAGGACCCATTTTCAGCAGGACGCCCTGCCTCGAGTCCCTTGACTACCCTTTACGTTTGTAGACATTAATGATCTGCGCATGCGCATAAATTTGCAGCACCGAGGGTGCTTTCCTTTGGCTGCTGTAGGCGTAAAAAGGTTTATTTATTGAATATTTGACGCCCCATAGTGCACGTGCCATTCCATTGACCGCATCCCGGATCGTGCAGGCATGTTTGTATGGATGGGCTCTACAAACGTTCCAAATTTCAGCTTATTCGGATGAGAAACAGACGAGTTATTAGGGGTCAAAGTTTCAGACATTCCCTACCAACTTTGGACTGCAAGTTTGAGCCTAATGTGACCTTCACCGATCGGGATGAAACTGGTGCCAGACGAAAGGTCTGGACCAATGACTCCCTGGGGCCAAGTGCCCAAAATTTCTTATCGCCCCTTTTTCGAGTTATGGCCCCTGAAAGTTGATATTTGCTAATGTTTGACCCCTAATAACTTACTAACGCACAGTCCGAATTTTCTGACAAATATTGTTTTATGTACTATGGTACTAGGACAATGTTTGGTGCTAGTTTCAGCTCGATCGGTGAAGGTCACCTTTAGTGACTTTTAATCTCTTTGTTCAGCAGGCGAGACCTAGGGACGCATTTCCAGTCCTTATATCTTTGCTTCTACTGCATGCAGCGCCATACAATTTGGCACGGAAATGTACCTCCCTAAGACCTATAAACCCTATAAAAAGCGCGCCTGTCTGTTGCAAACTGATGGAGTTATTAGGGTTTTTACGTTTTCGCGCCCAAAATTCCATAGGGTGCAATGCAAATTTGAGGACCCATTTTCAGCAGGACGCCTTGCCTCGAGTCCCTTGACTACCCTTTACGTTTGTAGACATTAATGATCTGCGCATGCGCATAAATTTGCAGCACCGAGGGTGCTTTCCTTTGGCTGCTGTAGGCGTAAAAAGGTTTATTTATTGAATATTTGACGCCCCATAGTGCACGTGCCATTCCATTGACCGCATCCCGGATCGTGCAGGCATGTTTGTATGGATGGGCTCTACAAACGTTCCAAATTTCAGCTTATTCGGATGAGAAACAGACGAGTTATTAGGGGTCAAAGTTTCAGACATTCCCTACCAACTTTGGACTGCAAGTTTGAGCCTAATGTGACCTTCACCGATCGGGATGAAACTGGTGCCAGACGAAAGGTCTGGACCAATGACTCCCTGGGGCCAAGTGCCCAAAATTTCTTATCGCCCCTTTTTCGAGTTATGGCCCCTGAAAGTTGATATTTGCTAATGTTTGACCCCTAATAACTTACTAACGCACAGTCCGAATTTTCTGACAAATATTGTTTTATGTACTATGGTACTAGGACAATGTTTGGTGCTAGTTTCAGCTCGATCGGTGAAGGTCACCTTTAGTGACTTTTAATCTCTTTGTTCAGCAGGCGAGACCTAGGGACGCATTTCCAGTCCTTATATCTTTGCTTCTACTGCATGCAGCGCCATACAATTTGGCACGGAAATGTACCTCCCTAAGACCTATAAACCCTATAAAAAGCGCGCCTGTCTGTTGCAAACTGATGGAGTTATTAGGGTTTTTACGTTTTCGCGCCCAAAATTCCATAGGGTGCAATGCAAATTTGAGGACCCATTTTCAGCAGGACGCCTTGCCTCGAGTCCCTTGACTACCCTTTACGTTTGTAGACATTAATGATCTGCGCATGCGCATAAATTTGCAGCACCGAGGGTGCTTTCCTTTGGCTGCTGTAGGCGTAAAAAGGTTTATTTATTGAATATTTGACGCCCCATAGTGCACGTGCCATTCCATTGACCGCATCCCGGATCGTGCAGGCATGTTTGTATGGATGGGCTCTACAAACGTTCCAAATTTCAGCTTATTCGGATGAGAAACAGACGAGTTATTAGGGGTCAAAGTTTCAGACATTCCCTACCAACTTTGGACTGCAAGTTTGAGCCTAATGTGACCTTCACCGATCGGGATGAAACTGGTGCCAGACGAAAGGTCTGGACCAATGACTCCCTGGGGCCAAGTGCCCAAAATTTCTTATCGCCCCTTTTTCGAGTTATGGCCCCTGAAAGTTGATATTTGATAATGTTTGACCCCTAATAACTTACTAACGCACAGTCCGAATTTTCTGACAAATATTGTTTTATGTACTATGGTACTAGGACAATGTTTGGTGCTAGTTTCAGCTCGATCGGTGAAGGTCACCTTTAGTGACTTTTAATCTCTTTGTTCAGCAGGCGAGACCTAGGGACGCATTTCCAGTCCTTATATCTTTGCTTCTACTGCATGCAGCGCCATACAATTTGGCACGGAAATGTACCTCCCTAAGACCTATAAACCCTATAAAAAGCGCGCCTGTCTGTTGCAAACTGATGGAGTTATTAGGGTTTTTACGTTTTCGCGCCCAAAATTCCATAGGGTGCAATGCAAATTTGAGGACCCATTTTCAGCAGGACGCCTTGCCTCGAGTCCCTTGACTACCCTTTACGTTTGTAGACATTAATGATCTGCGCATGCGCATAAATTTGCAGCACCGAGGGTGCTTTCCTTTGGCTGCTGTAGGCGTAAAAAGGTTTATTTATTGAATATTTGACGCCCCATAGTGCACGTGCCATTCCATTGACCGCATCCCGGATCGTGCAGGCATGTTTGTATGGATGGGCTCTACAAACGTTCCAAATTTCAGCTTATTCGGATGAGAAACAGACGAGTTATTAGGGGTCAAAGTTTCAGACATTCCCTACCAACTTTGGACTGCAAGTTTGAGCCTAATGTGACCTTCACCGATCGGGATGAAACTGGTGCCAGACGAAAGGTCTGGACCAATGACTCCCTGGGGCCAAGTGCCCAAAATTTCTTATCGCCCCTTTTTCGAGTTATGGCCCCTGAAAGTTGATATTTGCTAATGTTTGACCCCTAATAACTTACTAACGCACAGTCCGAATTTTCTGACAAATATTGTTTTATGTACTATGGTACTAGGACAATGTTTGGTGCTAGTTTCAGCTCGATCGGTGAAGGTCACCTTTAGTGACTTTTAATCTCTTTGTTCAGCAGGCGAGACCTAGGGACGCATTTCCAGTCCTTATATCTTTGCTTCTACTGCATGCAGCGCCATACAATTTGGCACGGAAATGTACCTCCCTAAGACCTATAAACCCTATAAAAAGCGCGCCTGTCTGTTGCAAACTGATGGAGTTATTAGGGTTTTTACGTTTTCGCGCCCAAAATTCCATAGGGTGCAATGCAAATTTGAGGACCCATTTTCAGCAGGACGCCTTGCCTCGAGTCCCTTGACTACCCTTTACGTTTGTAGACATTAATGATCTGCGCATGCGCATAAATTTGCAGCACCGAGGGTGCTTTCCTTTGGCTGCTGTAGGCGTAAAAAGGTTTATTTATTGAATATTTGACGCCCCATAGTGCACGTGCCATTCCATTGACCGCATCCCGGATCGTGCAGGCATGTTTGTATGGATGGGCTCTACAAACGTTCCAAATTTCAGCTTATTCGGATGAGAAACAGACGAGTTATTAGGGGTCAAAGTTTCAGACATTCCCTACCAACTTTGGACTGCAAGTTTGAGCCTAATGTGACCTTCACCGATCGGGATGAAACTGGTGCCAGACGAAAGGTCTGGACCAATGACTCCCTGGGGCCAAGTGCCCAAAATTTCTTATCGCCCCTTTTTCGAGTTATGGCCCCTGAAAGTTGATATTTGCTAATGTTTGACCCCTAATAACTTACTAACGCACAGTCCGAATTTTCTGACAAATATTGTTTTATGTACTATGGTACTAGGACAATGTTTGGTGCTAGTTTCAGCTCGATCGGTGAAGGTCACCTTTAGTGACTTTTAATCTCTTTGTTCAGCAGGCGAGACCTAGGGACGCATTTCCAGTCCTTATATCTTTGCTTCTACTGCATGCAACGCCATACAATTTGGCACGGAAATGTACCTCCCTAAGACCTATAAACCCTATAAAAAGCGCGCCTGTCTGTTGCAAACTGATGGAGTTATTAGGGTTTTTACGTTTTCGCGCCCAAAATTCCATAGGGTGCAATGCAAATTTGAGGACCCATTTTCAGCAGGACGCCTTGCCTCGAGTCCCTTGACTACCCTTTACGTTTGTAGACATTAATGATCTGCGCATGCGCATAAATTTGCAGCACCGAGGGTGCTTTCCTTTGGCTGCTGTAGGCGTAAAAAGGTTTATTTATTGAATATTTGACGCCCCATAGTGCACGTGCCATTCCATTGACCGCATCCCGGATCGTGCAGGCATGTTTGTATGGATGGGCTCTACAAACGTTCCAAATTTCAGCTTATTCGGATGAGAAACAGACGAGTTATTAGGGGTCAAAGTTTCAGACATTCCCTACCAACTTTGGACTGCAAGTTTGAGCCTAATGTGACCTTCACCGATCGGGATGAAACTGGTGCCAGACGAAAGGTCTGGACCAATGACTCCCTGGGGCCAAGTGCCCAAAATTTCTTATCGCCCCTTTTTCGAGTTATGGCCCCTGAAAGTTGATATTTGCTAATGTTTGACCCCTAATAACTTACTAACGCACAGTCCGAATTTTCTGACAAATATTGTTTTATGTACTATGGTACTAGGACAATGTTTGGTGCTAGTTTCAGCTCGATCGGTGAAGGTCACCTTTAGTGACTTTTAATCTCTTTGTTCAGCAGGCGAGACCTAGGGACGCATTTCCAGTCCTTATATCTTTGCTTCTACTGCATGCAGCGCCATACAATTTGGCACGGAAATGTACCTCCCTAAGACCTATAAACCCTATAAAAAGCGCGCCTGTCTGTTGCAAACTGATGGAGTTATTAGGGTTTTTACGTTTTCGCGCCCAAAATTCCATAGGGTGCAATGCAAATTTGAGGACCCATTTTCAGCAGGACGCCTTGCCTCGAGTCCCTTGACTACCCTTTACGTTTGTAGACATTAATGATCTGCGCATGCGCATAAATTTGCAGCACCGAGGGTGCTTTCCTTTGGCTGCTGTAGGCGTAAAAAGGTTTATTTATTGAATATTTGACGCCCCATAGTGCACGTGCCATTCCATTGACCGCATCCCGGATCGTGCAGGCATGTTTGTATGGATGGGCTCTACAAACGTTCCAAATTTCAGCTTATTCGGATGAGAAACAGACGAGTTATTAGGGGTCAAAGTTTCAGACATTCCCTACCAACTTTGGACTGCAAGTTTGAGCCTAATGTGACCTTCACCGATCGGGATGAAACTGGTGCCAGACGAAAGGTCTGGACCAATGACTCCCTGGGGCCAAGTGCCCAAAATTTCTTATCGCCCCTTTTTCGAGTTATGGCCCCTGAAAGTTGATATTTGCTAATGTTTGACCCCTAATAACTTACTAACGCACAGTCCGAATTTTCTGACAAATATTGTTTTATGTACTATGGTACTAGGACAATGTTTGGTGCTAGTTTCAGCTCGATCGGTGAAGGTCACCTTTAGTGACTTTTAATCTCTTTGTTCAGCAGGCGAGACCTAGGGACGCATTTCCAGTCCTTATATCTTTGCTTCTACTGCATGCAGCGCCATACAATTTGGCACGGAAATGTACCTCCCTAAGACCTATAAACCCTATAAAAAGCGCGCCTGTCTGTTGCAAACTGATGGAGTTATTAGGGTTTTTACGTTTTCGCGCCCAAAATTCCATAGGGTGCAATGCAAATTTGAGGACCCATTTTCAGCAGGACGCCTTGCCTCGAGTCCCTTGACTACCCTTTACGTTTGTAGACATTAATGATCTGCGCATGCGCATAAATTTGCAGCACCGAGGGTGCTTTCCTTTGGCTGCTGTAGGCGTAAAAAGGTTTATTTATTGAATATTTGACGCCCCATAGTGCACGTGCCATTCCATTGACCGCATCCCGGATCGTGCAGGCATGTTTGTATGGATGGGCTCTACAAACGTTCCAAATTTCAGCTTATTCGGATGAGAAACAGACGAGTTATTAGGGGTCAAAGTTTCAGACATTCCCTACCAACTTTGGACTGCAAGTTTGAGCCTAATGTGACCTTCACCGATCGGGATGAAACTGGTGCCAGACGAAAGGTCTGGACCAAGGACTCCCTGGGGCCAAGTGCCCAAAATTTCTTATCGCCCCTTTTTCGAGTTATGGCCCCTGAAAGTTGATATTTGCTAATGTTTGACCCCTAATAACTTACTAACGCAGAGTCCGAATTTTCTGACAAATATTGTTTTATGTACTATGGTACTAGGACAATGTTTGGTGCTAGTTTCAGCTCGATCGGTGAAGGTCACCTTTAGTGACTTTTAATCTCTTTGTTCAGCAGGCGAGACCTAGGGACGCATTTCCAGTTCTTATATCTTTGCTTCTACTGCATGCAGCGCCATACAATTTGGCACGAAAATGTACCTCCATAAGAGCTATAAACCCTATAAAAAGCGCGCCTGTCTGTTGCGAACTGATGGAGTTATTAGGGTTTTTACGGCTTCCCGCCCAAAATTCCATAGGGTGCAATGCAAATTTGAGGACCCATTTTCAGCAGGACGCCTTGCCTCGAGTCCCTTGACTACCCTTTACGTTTGTAGACATTAATGATCTGCGCATGCGCATAAATTTGCAGCACCAAGGGTGCTTTCCTTTGGCTGCTGTAGGCGAAAAAAGGTTTATTTATTGAATATTTGGCGCCCCATAGTGCACGTGCTATTCCATTGACCGCATCCCGGATTGTGCAGGCATGTGTGTATGGATGGGCTCTACAAACGTTCCAAATTTCAGCTTAATCGGATGAAAAACAGACGAGTTATTAGGGGTCAAAGTTTCAGACATTCCCTACCAACTTTGGACTGCAAGTTTGAGCCTAATGTGACCTTCACCGATCGGGATGAAACTGGTGCCAGACGAAAGGTCTGGACCAAGGACTCCCTGGGGCCAAGTGCCCAAAATTTCTTATCGCCCCTTTTTCGAGTTATGGCCCCTGAAAGTTGATATTTGCTAATGTTTGACCCCTAATAACTTACTAACGCAGAGTCCGAATTTTCTGACAAATATTGTTTTATGTACTATGGTACTAGGACAATGTTTGGTGCTAGTTTCAGCTCGATCGGTGAAGGTCACCTTTAGTGACTTTTAATCTCTTTGTTCAGCAGGCGAGACCTAGGGACGCATTTCCAGTTCTTATATCTTTGCTTCTACTGCATGCAGCGCCATACAATTTGGCACGAAAATGTACCTCCATAAGAGCTATAAACCCTATAAAAAGCGCGCCTGTCTGTTGCGAACTGATGGAGTTATTAGGGTTTTTACGGCTTCCCGCCCAAAATTCCATAGGGTGCAATGCAAATTTGAGGACCCATTTTCAGCAGGACGCCTTGCCTCGAGTCCCTTGACTACCCTTTACGTTTGTAGACATTAATGATCTGCGCATGCGCATAAATTTGCAGCACCAAGGGTGCTTTCCTTTGGCTGCTGTAGGCGAAAAAAGGTTTATTTATTGAATATTTGGCGCCCCATAGTGCACGTGCTATTCCATTGACCGCATCCCGGATTGTGCAGGCATGTGTGTATGGATGGGCTCTACAAACGTTCCAAATTTCAGCTTAATCGGATGAAAAACAGACGAGTTATTAGGGGTCAAAGTTTCAGACATTCCCTACCAACTTTGGACTGCAAGTTTGAGCCTAATGTGACCTTCACCGATCGGGATGAAACTGGTGCCAGACGAAAGGTCTGGACCAAGGACTCCCTGGGGCCAAGTGCCCAAAATTTCTTATCGCCCCTTTTTCGAGTTATGGCCCCTGAAAGTTGATATTTGCTAATGTTTGACCCCTAATAACTTACTAACGCAGAGTCCGAATTTTCTGACAAATATTGTTTTATGTACTATGGTACTAGGACAATGTTTGGTGCTAGTTTCAGCTCGATCGGTGAAGGTCACCTTTAGTGACTTTTAATCTCTTTGTTCAGCAGGCGAGACCTAGGGACGCATTTCCAGTTCTTATATCTTTGCTTCTACTGCATGCAGCGCCATACAATTTGGCACGAAAATGTACCTCCATAAGAGCTATAAACCCTATAAAAAGCGCGCCTGTCTGTTGCGAACTGATGGAGTTATTAGGGTTTTTACGGCTTCCCGCCCAAAATTCCATAGGGTGCAATGCAAATTTGAGGACCCATTTTCAGCAGGACGCCTTGCCTCGAGTCCCTTGACTACCCTTTACGTTTGTAGACATTAATGATCTGCGCATGCGCATAAATTTGCAGCACCAAGGGTGCTTTCCTTTGGCTGCTGTAGGCGAAAAAAGGTTTATTTATTGAATATTTGGCGCCCCATAGTGCACGTGCTATTCCATTGACCGCATCCCGGATTGTGCAGGCATGTGTGTATGGATGGGCTCTACAAACGTTCCAAATTTCAGCTTAATCGGATGAAAAACAGACGAGTTATTAGAGGTCAAAGTTTCAGACATTCCCTACCAACTTTGGACTGCAAGTTTGAGCCTAATGTGACCTTCACCGATCGGGATGAAACTGGTGCCAGACGAAAGGTCTGGACCAAGGACTCCCTGGGGCCAAGTGCCCAAAATTTCTTATCGCCCCTTTTTCGAGTTATGGCCCCTGAAAGTTGATATTTGCTAATGTTTGACCCCTAATAACTTACTAACGCAGAGTCCGAATTTTCTGACAAATATTGTTTTATGTACTATGGTACTAGGACAATGTTTGGTGCTAGTTTCAGCTCGATCGGTGAAGGTCACCTTTAGTGACTTTTAATCTCTTTGTTCAGCAGGCGAGACCTAGGGACGCATTTCCAGTTCTTATATCTTTGCTTCTACTGCATGCAGCGCCATACAATTTGGCACGAAAATGTACCTCCATAAGAGCTATAAACCCTATAAAAAGCGCGCCTGTCTGTTGCGAACTGATGGAGTTATTAGGGTTTTTACGGCTTCCCGCCCAAAATTCCATAGGGTGCAATGCAAATTTGAGGACCCATTTTCAGCAGGACGCCTTGCCTCGAGTCCCTTGACTACCCTTTATGTTTGTAGACATTAATGATCTGCGCATGCGCATAAATTTGCAGCACCAAGGGTGCTTTCCTTTGGCTGCTGTAGGCGAAAAAAGGTTTATTTATTGAATATTTGGCGCCCCATAGTGCACGTGCTATTCCATTGACCGCATCCCGGATTGTGCAGGCATGTGTGTATGGATGGGCTCTACAAACGTTCCAAATTTCAGCTTAATCGGATGAAAAACAGACGAGTTATTAGGGGTCAAAGTTTCAGACATTCCCTACCAACTTTGGACTGCAAGTTTGAGCCTAATGTGACCTTCACCGATCGGGATGAAACTGGTGCCAGACGAAAGGTCTGGACCAAGGACTCCCTGGGGCCAAGTGCCCAAAATTTCTTATCGCCCCTTTTTCGAGTTATGGCCCCTGAAAGTTGATATTTGCTAATGTTTGACCCCTAATAACTTACTAACGCAGAGTCCGAATTTTCTGACAAATATTGTTTTATGTACTATGGTACTAGGACAATGTTTGGTGCTAGTTTCAGCTCGATCGGTGAAGGTCACCTTTAGTGACTTTTAATCTCTTTGTTCAGCAGGCGAGACCTAGGGACGCATTTCCAGTTCTTATATCTTTGCTTCTACTGCATGCAGCGCCATACAATTTGGCACGAAAATGTACCTCCATAAGAGCTATAAACCCTATAAAAAGCGCGCCTGTCTGTTGCGAACTGATGGAGTTATTAGGGTTTTTACGGCTTCCCGCCCAAAATTCCATAGGGTGCAATGCAAATTTGAGGACCCATTTTCAGCAGGACGCCTTGCCTCGAGTCCCTTGACTACCCTTTACGTTTGTAGACATTAATGATCTGCGCATGCGCATAAATTTGCAGCACCAAGGGTGCTTTCCTTTGGCTGCTGTAGGCGAAAAAAGGTTTATTTATTGAATATTTGGCGCCCCATAGTGCACGTGCTATTCCATTGACCGCATCCCGGATTGTGCAGGCATGTGTGTATGGATGGGCTCTACAAACGTTCCAAATTTCAGCTTAATCGGATGAAAAACAGACGAGTTATTAGGGGTCAAAGTTTCAGACATTCCCTACCAACTTTGGACTGCAAGTTTGAGCCTAATGTGACCTTCACCGATCGGGATGAAACTGGTGCCAGACGAAAGGTCTGGACCAAGGACTCCCTGGGGCCAAGTGCCCAAAATTTCTTATCGCCCCTTTTTCGAGTTATGGCCCCTGAAAGTTGATATTTGCTAATGTTTGACCCCTAATAACTTACTAACGCAGAGTCCGAATTTTCTGACAAATATTGTTTTATGTACTATGGTACTAGGGCAATGTTTGGTGCTAGTTTCAGCTCGATCGGTGAAGGTCACCTTTAGTGACTTTTAATCTCTTTGTTCAGCAGGCGAGACCTAGGGACGCATTTCCAGTTCTTATATCTTTGCTTCTACTGCATGCAGCGCCATACAATTTGGCACGAAAATGTACCTCCATAAGAGCTATAAACCCTATAAAAAGCGCGCCTGTCTGTTGCGAACTGATGGAGTTATTAGGGTTTTTACGGCTTCCCGCCCAAAATTCCATAGGGTGCAATGCAAATTTGAGGACCCATTTTCAGCAGGACGCCTTGCCTCGAGTCCCTTGACTACCCTTTACGTTTGTAGACATTAATGATCTGCGCATGCGCATAAATTTGCAGCACCAAGGGTGCTTTCCTTTGGCTGCTGTAGGCGAAAAAAGGTTTATTTATTGAATATTTGGCGCCCCATAGTGCACGTGCTATTCCATTGACCGCATCCCGGATTGTGCAGGCATGTGTGTATGGATGGGCTCTACAAACGTTCCAAATTTCAGCTTAATCGGATGAAAAACAGACGAGTTATTAGGGGTCAAAGTTTCAGACATTCCCTACCAACTTTGGACTGCAAGTTTGAGCCTAATGTGACCTTCACCGATCGGGATGAAACTGGTGCCAGACGAAAGGTCTGGACCAAGGACTCCCTGGGGCCAAGTGCCCAAAATTTCTTATCGCCCCTTTTTCGAGTTATGGCCCCTGAAAGTTGATATTTGCTAATGTTTGACCCCTAATAACTTACTAACGCAGAGTCCGAATTTTCTGACAAATATTGTTTTATGTACTATGGTACTAGGACAATGTTTGGTGCTAGTTTCAGCTCGATCGGTGAAGGTCACCTTTAGTGACTTTTAATCTCTTTGTTCAGCAGGCGAGACCTAGGGACGCATTTCCAGTTCTTATATCTTTGCTTCTACTGCATGCAGCGCCATACAATTTGGCACGAAAATGTACCTCCATAAGAGCTATAAACCCTATAAAAAGCGCGCCTGTCTGTTGCGAACTGATGGAGTTATTAGGGTTTTTACGGCTTCCCGCCCAAAATTCCATAGGGTGCAATGCAAATTTGAGGACCCATTTTCAGCAGGACGCCTTGCCTCGAGTCCCTTGACTACCCTTTACGTTTGTAGACATTAATGATCTGCGCATGCGCATAAATTTGCAGCACCAAGGGTGCTTTCCTTTGGCTGCTGTAGGCGAAAAAAGGTTTATTTATTGAATATTTGGCGCCCCATAGTGCACGTGCTATTCCATTGACCGCATCCCGGATTGTGCAGGCATGTGTGTATGGATGGGCTCTACAAACGTTCCAAATTTCAGCTTAATCGGATGAAAAACAGACGAGTTATTAGAGGTCAAAGTTTCAGACATTCCCTACCAACTTTGGACTGCAAGTTTGAGCCTAATGTGACCTTCACCGATCGGGATGAAACTGGTGCCAGACGAAAGGTCTGGACCAAGGACTCCCTGGGGCCAAGTGCCCAAAATTTCTTATCGCCCCTTTTTCGAGTTATGGCCCCTGAAAGTTGATATTTGCTAATGTTTGACCCCTAATAACTTACTAACGCAGAGTCCGAATTTTCTGACAAATATTGTTTTATGTACTATGGTACTAGGACAATGTTTGGTGCTAGTTTCAGCTCGATCGGTGAAGGTCACCTTTAGTGACTTTTAATCTCTTTGTTCAGCAGGCGAGACCTAGGGACGCATTTCCAGTTCTTATATCTTTGCTTCTACTGCATGCAGCGCCATACAATTTGGCACGAAAATGTACCTCCATAAGAGCTATAAACCCTATAAAAAGCGCGCCTGTCTGTTGCGAACTGATGGAGTTATTAGGGTTTTTACGGCTTCCCGCCCAAAATTCCATAGGGTGCAATGCAAATTTGAGGACCCATTTTCAGCAGGACGCCTTGCCTCGAGTCCCTTGACTACCCTTTATGTTTGTAGACATTAATGATCTGCGCATGCGCATAAATTTGCAGCACCAAGGGTGCTTTCCTTTGGCTGCTGTAGGCGAAAAAAGGTTTATTTATTGAATATTTGGCGCCCCATAGTGCACGTGCTATTCCATTGACCGCATCCCGGATTGTGCAGGCATGTGTGTATGGATGGGCTCTACAAACGTTCCAAATTTCAGCTTAATCGGATGAAAAACAGACGAGTTATTAGGGGTCAAAGTTTCAGACATTCCCTACCAACTTTGGACTGCAAGTTTGAGCCTAATGTGACCTTCACCGATCGGGATGAAACTGGTGCCAGACGAAAGGTCTGGACCAAGGACTCACTGGGGCCAAGTGCCCAAAATTTCTTATCGCCCCTTTTTCGAGTTATGGCCCCTGAAAGTTGATATTTGCTAATGTTTGACCCCTAATAACTTACTAACGCAGAGTCCGAATTTTCTGACAAATATTGTTTTATATACTATGGTACTAGGACAATGTTTGGTGCTAGTTTCAGCTCGATCGGTGAAGGTCACCTTTAGTGACTTTTAATCTCTTTGTTCAGCAGGCGAGACCTAGGGACGCATTTCCAGTTCTTATATCTTTGCTTCTACTGCATGCAGCGCCATACAATTTGGCACGAAAATGTACCTCCATAAGAGCTATAAACCCTATAAAAAGCGCGCCTGTCTGTTGCGAACTGATGGAGTTATTAGGGTTTTTACGGCTTCCCGCCCAAAATTCCATAGGGTGCAATGCAAATTTGAGGACCCATTTTCAGCAGGACGCCTTGCCTCGAGTCCCTTGACTACCCTTTACGTTTGTAGACATTAATGATCTGCGCATGCGCATAAATTAGCAACACCAAGGGTGCTTTCCTTTGGCTGCTGTAGGCGAAAAAAGGTTTATTTATTGAATATTTGGCGCCCCATAGTGCACGTGCTATTCCATTGACCGCATCCCGGATTGTGCAGGCATGTGTGTATGGATGGGCTCTACAAACGTTCCAAATTTCAGCTTAATCGGATGAAAAACAGACGAGTTATTAGGGGTCAAAGTTTCAGACATTCCCTACCAACTTTGGACTGCAAGTTTGAGCCTAATGTGACCTTCACCGATCGGGATGAAACTGGTGCCAGACGAAAGGTCTGGACCAAGGACTCCCTGGGGCCAAGTGCCCAAAATTTCTTATCGCCCCTTTTTCGAGTTATGACCCCTGAAAGTTGATATTTGCTAATGTTTGACCCCTAATAACTTACTAACGCAGAGTCCGAATTTTCTGACAAATATTGTTTTATGTACTATGGTACTAGGACAATGTTTGGTGCTAGTTTCAGCTCGATCGGTGAAGGTCACCTTTAGTGACTTTTAATCTCTTTGTTCAGCAGGCGAGACCTAGGGACGCATTTCCAGTTCTTATATCTTTGCTTCTACTGCATGCAGCGCCATACAATTTGGCACGAAAATGTACCTCCATAAGAGCTATAAACCCTATAAAAAGCGCGCCTGTCTGTTGCGAACTGATGGAGTTATTAGGGTTTTTACGGCTTCCCGCCCAAAATTCCATAGGGTGCAATGCAAATTTGAGGACCCATTTTCAGCAGGACGCCTTGCCTCGAGTCCCTTGACTACCCTTTACGTTTGTAGACATTAATGATCTGCGCATGCGCATAAATTTGCAGCACCAAGGGTGCTTTCCTTTGGCTGCTGTAGGCGAAAAAAGGTTTATTTATTGAATATTTGGCGCCCCATAGTGCACGTGCTATTCCATTGACCGCATCCCGGATTGTGCAGGCATGTGTGTATGGATGGGCTCTACAAACGTTCCAAATTTCAGCTTAATCGGATGAAAAACAGACGAGTTATTAGGGGTCAAAGTTTCAGACATTCCCTACCAACTTTGGACTGCAAGTTTGAGCCTAATGTGACCTTCACCGATCGGGATGAAACTGGTGCCAGACGAAAGGTCTGGACCAAGGACTCCCTGGGGCCAAGTGCCCAAAATTTCTTATCGCCCCTTTTTCGAGTTATGGCCCCTGAAAGTTGATATTTGCTAATGTTTGACCCCTAATAACTTACTAACGCAGAGTCCGAATTTTCTGACAAATATTGTTTTATGTACTATGGTACTAGGACAATGTTTGGTGCTAGTTTCAGCTCGATCGGTGAAGGTCACCTTTAGTGACTTTTAATCTCTTTGTTCAGCAGGCGAGACCTAGGGACGCATTTCCAGTTCTTATATCTTTGCTTCTACTGCATGCAGCGCCATACAATTTGGCACGAAAATGTACCTCCATAAGAGCTATAAACCCTATAAAAAGCGCGCCTGTCTGTTGCGAACTGATGGAGTTATTAGGGTTTTTACGGCTTCCCGCCCAAAATTCCATAGGGTGCAATGCAAATTTGAGGACCCATTTTCAGCAGGACGCCTTGCCTCGAGTCCCTTGACTACCCTTTACGTTTGTAGACATTAATGATCTGCGCATGCGCATAAATTTGCAGCACCAAGGGTGCTTTCCTTTGGCTGCTGTAGGCGAAAAAAGGTTTATTTATTGAATATTTGGCGCCCCATAGTGCACGTGCTATTCCATTGACCGCATCCCGGATTGTGCAGGCATGTGTGTATGGATGGGCTCTACAAACGTTCCAAATTTCAGCTTAATCGGATGAAAAACAGACGAGTTATTAGGGGTCAAAGTTTCAGACATTCCCTACCAACTTTGGACTGCAAGTTTGAGCCTAATGTGACCTTCACCGATCGGGATGAAACCGGTGCCAGACGAAAGGTCTGGACCAAGGACTCCCTGGGGCCAAGTGCCCAAAATTTCTTATCGCCCCTTTTTCGAGTTATGGCCCCTGAAAGTTGATATTTGCTAATGTTTGACCCCTAATAACTTACTAACGCAGAGTCCGAATTTTCTGACAAATATTGTTTTATGTACTATGGTACTAGGACAATGTTTGGTGCTAGTTTCAGCTCGATCGGTGAAGGTCACCTTTAGTGACTTTTAATCTCTTTGTTCAGCAGGCGAGACCTAGGGACGCATTTCCAGTTCTTATATCTTTGCTTCTACTGCATGCAGCGCCATACAATTTGGCACGAAAATGTACCTCCATAAGAGCTATAAACCCTATAAAAAGCGCGCCTGTCTGTTGCGAACTGATGGAGTTATTAGGGTTTTTACGGCTTCCCGCCCAAAATTCCATAGGGTGCAATGCAAATTTGAGGACCCATTTTCAGCAGGACGCCTTGCCTCGAGTCCCTTGACTACCCTTTACGTTTGTAGACATTAATGATCTGCGCATGCGCATAAATTTGCAGCACCAAGGGTGCTTTCCTTTGGCTGCTGTAGGCGAAAAAAGGTTTATTTATTGAATATTTGGCGCCCCATAGTGCACGTGCTATTCCATTGACCGCATCCCGGATTGTGCAGGCATGTGTGTATGGATGGGCTCTACAAACGTTCCAAATTTCAGCTTAATCGGATGAAAAACAGACGAGTTATTAGGGGTCAAAGTTTCAGACATTCCCTACCAACTTTGGACTGCAAGTTTGAGCCTAATGTGACCTTCACCGATCGGGATGAAACTGGTGCCAGACGAAAGGTCTGGACCAAGGACTCCCTGGGGCCAAGTGCCCAAAATTTCTTATCGCCCCTTTTTCGAGTTATGGCCCCTGAAAGTTGATATTTGCTAATGTTTGACCCCTAATAACTTACTAACGCAGAGTCCGAATTTTCTGACAAATATTGTTTTATGTACTATGGTACTAGGACAATGTTTGGTGCTAGTTTCAGCTCGATCGGTGAAGGTCACCTTTAGTGACTTTTAATCTCTTTGTTCAGCAGGCGAGACCTAGGGACGCATTTCCAGTTCTTATATCTTTGCTTCTACTGCATGCAGCGCCATACAATTTGGCACGAAAATGTACCTCCATAAGAGCTATAAACCCTATAAAAAGCGCGCCTGTCTGTTGCGAACTGATGGAGTTATTAGGGTTTTTACGGCTTCCCGCCCAAAATTCCATAGGGTGCAATGCAAATTTGAGGACCCATTTTCAGCAGGACGCCTTGCCTCGAGTCCCTTGACTACCCTTTACGTTTGTAGACATTAATGATCTGCGCATGCGCATAAATTTGCAGCACCAAGGGTGCTTTCCTTTGGCTGCTGTAGGCGAAAAAAGGTTTATTTATTGAATATTTGGCGCCCCATAGTGCACGTGCTATTCCATTGACCGCATCCCGGATTGTGCAGGCATGTGTGTATGGATGGGCTCTACAAACGTTCCAAATTTCAGCTTAATCGGATGAAAAACAGACGAGTTATTAGAGGTCAAAGTTTCAGACATTCCCTACCAACTTTGGACTGCAAGTTTGAGCCTAATGTGACCTTCACCGATCGGGATGAAACTGGTGCCAGACGAAAGGTCTGGACCAAGGACTCCCTGGGGCCAAGTGCCCAAAATTTCTTATCGCCCCTTTTTCGAGTTATGGCCCCTGAAAGTTGATATTTGCTAATGTTTGACCCCTAATAACTTACTAACGCAGAGTCCGAATTTTCTGACAAATATTGTTTTATGTACTATGGTACTAGGACAATGTTTGGTGCTAGTTTCAGCTCGATCGGTGAAGGTCACCTTTAGTGACTTTTAATCTCTTTGTTCAGCAGGCGAGACCTAGGGACGCATTTCCAGTTCTTATATCTTTGCTTCTACTGCATGCAGCGCCATACAATTTGGCACGAAAATGTACCTCCATAAGAGCTATAAACCCTATAAAAAGCGCGCCTGTCTGTTGCGAACTGATGGAGTTATTAGGGTTTTTACGGCTTCCCGCCCAAAATTCCATAGGGTGCAATGCAAATTTGAGGACCCATTTTCAGCAGGACGCCTTGCCTCGAGTCCCTTGACTACCCTTTATGTTTGTAGACATTAATGATCTGCGCATGCGCATAAATTTGCAGCACCAAGGGTGCTTTCCTTTGGCTGCTGTAGGCGAAAAAAGGTTTATTTATTGAATATTTGGCGCCCCATAGTGCACGTGCTATTCCATTGACCGCATCCCGGATTGTGCAGGCATGTGTGTATGGATGGGCTCTACAAACGTTCCAAATTTCAGCTTAATCGGATGAAAAACAGACGAGTTATTAGGGGTCAAAGTTTCAGACATTCCCTACCAACTTTGGACTGCAAGTTTGAGCCTAATGTGACCTTCACCGATCGGGATGAAACTGGTGCCAGACGAAAGGTCTGGACCAAGGACACACTGGGGCCAAGTGCCCAAAATTTCTTATCGCCCCTTTTTCGAGTTATGGCCCCTGAAAGTTGATATTTGCTAATGTTTGACCCCTAATAACTTACTAACGCAGAGTCCGAATTTTCTGACAAATATTGTTTTATGTACTATGGTACTAGGACAATGTTTGGTGCTAGTTTCAGCTCGATCGGTGAAGGTCACCTTTAGTGACTTTTAATCTCTTTGTTCAGCAGGCGAGACCTAGGGACGCATTTCCAGTTCTTATATCTTTGCTTCTACTGCATGCAGCGCCATACAATTTGGCACGAAAATGTACCTCCATAAGAGCTATAAACCCTATAAAAAGCGCGCCTGTCTGTTGCGAACTGATGGAGTTATTAGGGTTTTT
>CAXHKG010000183.1:0-35526 GCA_964016985.1 Anodontia alba
ATGTACTAGCATACATACGTACATACATACATAATTACATACATACATACATACATACATACATACATACATACATACATACATACATGGAAGTTAGAAGTTAGAAGTAAGAAGTAAGAAGTTAGAAGTTAGAAGTTAGAAGTTAGAATTAGAAGTTAGAAGTAAGAAGTTAGAAGTTAGAAGTTAGAAATAAGAAATGTTCCTACCCGGCTTTCGTAAAATGCAGTAATAGTGTTACTAGAATAACTTACAATGACTAAAAAGCTGGTTAAAAATGCAAACTACTAAAAATTTCCTCTTACTTACCTTTTCAAACTATATAGTATGATGTAACCTGGGTGCACACATAACATATACCTGTTAATATAATGCAAACAGTGAAGACCTAGATCAGACGCAGTAAAACGCAGTATCGGTATGCAAAGTTTGCATAATATATATAACACCACTCTACATCTGCCTACCTAAATTGTTTTCTTTTTCACAAACGAGAAAAACGTGTTACTCAAAAAAAAAAAATAAAAAAATGGTTTCTTCTTTTTCACAAACAAGAAAACTTGTTATTCAAAAACAAAACACAATATATATATATATATATATATATATATATATATATATATATATATATATATATATATATATATATTATATATATATATATAGAACAGACATTAAAACAAAAAAAAATTATGTTACGTAATGTAAATAGTGTAAATACCATCCCCCTTCCTGTCTCTGCCTACAAAAAATTTCTTCTTGTTCATAAACAAGCAAAACATAATTAAAAGATGAAAAATAAGAAAGACAATGAAACAAACAGTGTTGCGTAATGTAAACAGTGTGGATATAAGCCACTTGCCTGTCTCTACCTACATAAATTGTTTTCTTTCTGTTCACAAACAAGCAAATCTTGTAATTAAAAGATGGATAATAAGAAAGACTGTGTAACGTAACGCAAACATTATAGACCCAGATCTGACACCGCGTCCTGTGGCTCTGATCTTGGTCATGTATATATTTAAAAATAAGACAGACACATAAACAAAAAAAGAAAGCGGTGTCTGACGGGTTTGCATTACTTGCAGAATAGTTATAATACCAGCGCCTTCCCTGACCCTGCCTACGTACTTTTTTGACAAACAAGTAAATTTATAATGAAAGAATGAAAAATGAAACAAACAGCAAAGCTCCAGGATAAGGCACTTTTATCAACCAAAAAGTGTTGATATTTTCCTTAATTCTCTACAAAATACATATGTTGAGGGTACTCATTAGAAGCGCCTCACAAAGAAATAAGATTAAATATTTTGTGATTATCCCTTCTTATCTGGAACTATGAAACAGTGTACCTACATGAATGTCTTTATGTCTTCAGAAATCTTGACATGTTTTTGTATAAAGGTTGTTTAAATAGTAGTGATGTGTTAATTTATTCATGATTTCATGGTGACGTATTCTGGAATGTATTACAGGAACAATGTAAAAACCTGAATCTGACAGGCGCTGATTATGTTGAGCAATATAAGTACGGCCGCGTCTAGCGAGAAAATGCCGTCGAACATGCTAAAAATGTGCAGATTCAGATAATCCTGCACACGCGCTTGGTATCATGCCAGACTTTGCTGTCCATTCATACATTATGTAGTATACAATGATTCTGTTAGCGGTCTGTGAAGGCCCTGATCAGCAGATCTGGGCCTTCACTATCCGCATATGCCCGAAGCCACGTTTTCTCATGGCCCAGTTGAGACGGAAGTGTTCCGCAACACTTTCGGTGAGCTCTTGTCGCCCAGTTATACGTTTAATTTAGAGTTTTGAAAGTATATCTGTCATTCACAGATGTGGCCGTCTCAGCAGGTTATTGTGTTCTTCACACTAAATGTGCAAAAACGTCCTCAGCACGATTAATCCCATCAGAAACATGTGTTTGGCTTAACATAGCTTTCAACAACGTTTCACTTATATCACGGTGGTGTTTGTATGTGACAGGAGAGTCACTTAGAGTGTTCTTCATAATACGTAGGGCGAATTATGGTGTACAATAAATGGGACCATGCAGAAAGGTTTCTTCTCTTGTTTTTTTTTTTTTGTTTCTAATGGCTTTTTAGCGGCCTATTACACAAAATATATCAACGGTCTTAATGAGACAGCAAAATGCGCAGGCTAATCTCGAAATTCGTGATTCGCGTATACTCCAAATATACCTTTTCTTATAGCGCTAAAATGAGTCGCAATGTGAGTAGAGGTACTTTATCATGTTTATCACATGTGCACACAGCAAAGACTCATAGATCAGAGTGCGTGTGCACGAATGCAGGTCAGAAAAGACTTCTCTTGTGCACACCGCTGATCTTCGTGTTCGCTTGATTCACATGTCGTAACGTCCATGTTCTCACGTTGGGCCCCCACCCTCAAAAATTGTAAACAGGGAGGAAATATCGGTCCACAATAAACGGGACTTCGCATATTTTAAATCTGGTTCGGCTCGTTCTGCGTTTGTGATATGTACTACGCGACATACTGCAAGTTAAGAAGACCCCTGTCTCTCTCTCTCTCTGTGTGTATATATATATATATATATATATATATATATATATATATATATATATATATATATATATATATATATATATATATATATATATATATATATATATATCTGTCTGTCTCTTTGTCTCTGTCCTTAGGGTGGGTGTCTGTCTGTCACACACACACGCACGCACGCACGCACATACATTTTGATCTGAGGCTAGTTATTGTTATTTTCTCTCTCTCTGAATGACGTAGTCTTAATTTTTTAAATTAAATAATTGTGTCTCCTTTTGAAAAAGAATCCAAGGAGGTGTGTTCCAGTCATCGGTAATGCTTCATGTAGCATTTTAGCTCTCTTTTCTCTTATACTTTATTGAAATTTGAGAAAATTATAGTATAGGGATCACCCATGTTTTTTCATGCATTAACATTTGCCGGGTCCCGAGGAAGCTGTTTGAACACGAGGCCGCCAGGCCGAGTGTTCAAATATCTTCCGAGGGACCCGGCGAATGTTATTGCAATGAAATAACCATGGATGATCGTTATTCTTGCTTAACTTACGATTCCAACGGCAAACTGTGACGAAAACGCATCAAAACTCCATATAAACTCTTCCAATGCGACCGTAAAACCAAGATGGCGGCTAGTTTAGAACGTGGCAAAGACTTTCTGACGTCATCATAAAATTTTACAATGCTACGTTTAAGGCAACAACGTTACGTCGCTCAACGTAACGTGAACAAAGCGAGGCCCCTCTTGTGATTTCAAAAGATCAAAACCCATGTTCAAACAGCATGTGAATTTCATGATTTGAAAATGGGTTTTGTTGTTTGAACACGACTAACCGGGTAGTTTTATTCGAAGGCTTCCCCAAACTTAACTAACCGAGTAGCTATATTCAAAGGCTTCCCCAAAACATACCTCACAGAGTAACTATGTTTGTAGGCTTCCCCAAAACACAGCTAACCGAGTAGCTATGTTCGTAGGCTTCCCACAAACACAGCTAACCGAGTAGCTATGTTCGTAGGCTTCCCACAAACACAGCTATCCGAGTAGTTATGTTCATAGGCTTTTTTCAAACACATCTAACAGAGTAGCTATATTCGAAGGCTTTTCCCAAACACAGCTTACCAAGTAGTTGCATTCGAAGGTTTCCCCCAAATACACCTTACAGAGTAACTATATTCATAGACTAGCTTCCCAAAAAAACACAGCTAACCGAGTAGCAATGTTCGTAGGCTTTCCCTAAACACATCTTCCCGAGTAGCTATATTTAAAGGCTTCCCCAAAATACAGCTAAGCAAGTAGCTAGATTCGAAAGCTTCCCCAAACACAGCTAACCGAGTAGCTATGTTCGAAGGTAACTATAAACAGTGTAACAGGGTTCAGCAGTGTTCTGATGTACATTCTCACACTGACATACAGATTGGAGAAACACGATAAATAGTATTATTTGAATCCTGAATAGCATTTTCTTCTAAATTCTGGCTTTTCCCTTTTTACTTACGTTTGTACTGGACAACAAAAGTACACCAATAATGAGGTGTACTATATATACGAGTTTATGTGCTTTCTTTGTTTTCTTGTTAATTCCTGTATTCATACGAACAAATATTTTACCAATATTGACTTTGTTGTCGCACACTTGGATTAAACTGAATTGCTAGACATTTATGGTAATTAGCCTGGAGATAGATATTCGATTCTCTCGTTGCTGTGTTAACATAATTTAGCGGAAAAAATAATATAATATGAAAAAAAAAAAAATCAAACAAATGCCAGCTCCCATTAGACGTGTGAAATTAAATTATGAAGTTTTGCTGTTGGTTATGTCAAATCCAATCTGAAGAAACATCCTTTATCTGCAGACATTTGAAGTGTGATGTATTTTCCACTTATACTGTCTCTGTCCAGAGAGCACCGGTATAATCGGGGATATAAGAGCCGCAACTTGAGAAAACGTACCTTTTCACATGTGCACCCACATGTTCACATGCGCGTCCGCGCAGTCTGATGAATCGTTGTCTACATGAAGAAACTTTGCATCCTTGGCTATCCAAAATACGCCCAGTGAAGATGCTGATCAGACTGTGCGAATACACTTGAAATACCGGGCTTGTCACACAATGTCAAGGTCATTTAACCCTAATTCAACTCTGTAGACCAAGACAAACTGTGTAGATTTAAATGGGATGGTTCATAAATAAATGTTTTCCATTCTGTTCTTGATTTACAGCGAGAATGGGTGTGTCCAAATGCATTGATGGAAAAATCTATTTCAGAAACTCAGGGTTGTAAGATTAAACCCACGCATAAGCTCTTTCTTGCTGAATTTGACAGTAGTTTAGGTATCGTACTTCAGCTTTGACATGTGCCGCTCTCCAAAACTTGATGAAGTCTCTTTGTACATTTTTGTTTTACTTAATCTTTTCGTTATATGCCGTTAACGGCAGATATGACAGACGGATAAAGTGTGGCGGTTTAAAAATGGGATAAAATAATTCAGCTGCACAATGTAAAAACATGTCATCGAGGCATATTTGGAGAGCTTTCTGCTTACATAATCCTTGGATAATGTAGAGTATATCGAATTATTATGTAGCATATGGAATGATTAAAAATGTGTGATAGAATCCTAGGAGAAAGCGTGCAGATATCACTCGATATAGGCACGCTTACTTGATATTGCGTGCTTACTCGGATGTCTTTGAATGCTACGGTTGCATGACGTTGCTTTTGATGACGTCTTAGGGCAATGACGTGACGCAAAAATATGTCACGCCAAAATTTATCATGCATTTGTGCAGGCTCTGAATTTTATACAATACAAATGCCTTCTTTGAAGCTACTGAAAATGACGTACAACTTTATAGCTATATAATAAAAGGGATATCAGTGCAAATTGCAAGCCCGTGCCCTTTGATATCCCAACAAGGGGCAATATTCATCAGTATCTGTGCAATGACCCCATAGTATAGTAAATATCATTTTCAGACACAAAGAGTTTGCAAGCTGATCTGGGCTTTTAGTGTCATGGGCCCTGAAGATATTTTTCTCCTGGCGATGCGTGATAATATCAAATTATAAGCTATTTGCTTACATTCTAATGCAATCAGAGGTCTTAAAATCATCTTACTCAGCAAAGTCTCAATATCCTAATTGAAGGCTTGGTTCTTATCCTATTTAATAAATCTCGCTATCTGATGGCATATTTGCGTTTAAATGCCTTTATTTCTTTTAAAATGTCCTAATTTCCGCAACCATTATAAATCAAAATAACTTTTACTTCCTCCAGGGGAAAGCCAGTAATGGCAAAATTAATTTTGCTGAACCGAATTTTCCAGTTGTGTTATAAAAATCATTTGTTCGAGTTAAAATTTCGATTTTCTCCATTGGCAGTATGGACTGAGAAATTCCAGCAAAGGAAAAGCCAGGCAATATTATGTTTCAAGAGTAATTTATCGTCACACAATGTTTTGATAATATTTTTAAAGGATATAACTTGTCGAGTACGGCTAAAATGTACCTGATACAAGTAAAAAAGAAAGGTTTCTAGTATATTCGTTTTATGAAAGGTTTTCTGGTCGTCTCCGTGATATATATTTTCCGCACTTTAATTTTAAAAGGACATGTCAGGCAATACTTGGGGAGATCATGATGTACCAATGCCTCTATTGGTCTCAACAGCACCGCTGCGAGGCCGCAATCTCAGGCAATACTAAGGGTGATCATGATGTACCAATGCCTCTATTGGTCTCAACAGCAGCGCTGCGAGGCCGCAATCTCAGGCAATACTTGGGGTGATCATGATGTACCAATACCTCTATTGGTCTCAACAACACCGCTGAGACAGCACCGCTTCGACAGCACTGCTGCGAGGCCGCAATCAAAACTTTCTAAATTTAAATGCCCTTATTATTTCGCCTCTGGAACACAGAGTGCTGTTGACTACAACTACACTGGAAAGTTTGAAAGCAATTGCAGTTTCTACATCTAACTTAATGCCCTCTAAATGTTTTAACCACGCAAACGATGTAGATCTTTTATCTCATCGTTAATGTTTTACATGACACAGCTACTACAGTACAACACACCACAGGCGTACAGTAAGACAGTCTAAATAAGAATTCTTTTTGACCAGAAATAACAAAGATATAATGATTTGAGAACTTGTCCCAAGATTTTGAAATCTGTTAGATACTGATATGGAAGAACATGTTTTTGTACAGAGGTTACTATAAGACCAAGAAGGCAATGCTTTTTTTTATTTATTTATCAGGATGATTTGATGGTATAAAAAATATTTTCAGTGGCAGTCATCTGTAAACAATGATTTCCTCCATGTCATAATCTAACTATTTACCAGGTTTCAGCGTAACTGGTAGAAAACTGTAAGAGACGTTATTTCCAAACAATGTCATGTTGACAAATGTAAGAATGGGAGTCATTTCACAAATATATCATTGCTTTAAGTTGGAATATGGATGGTCGCACATCATAATTTATTTTGCAAGTTTTATCTTGATTTTAAACTGTAGTAATTATTATTCCGAAACATAACCTTTATCGACGGATTGACTGATTTGTGCACGGATAGACAGATGCCAGACCACATACCATAATACAACGTTTTTTTCTTCAAAATTTCAAAATGGTTGTGTAATATACCAATGTTTATAGTAGCCAGGTTGAATAATTGATAATGTGGCAAAGGTTAATGAAAACATTTTTATTGTGTTTATAAAGAGAACTGAAAAGTCAGAAACTAATATGCTGATGGAATGAAGTAAATTGTCAATCTCTACTACAACAAGCAAATTCCATAGGGAATTTATGTCCCCCGCCTTATTTTTATTTGAACTGTTAAAAATGAATCAGTTAACCAGAGGATCATTGGTCCTTTATCATGTAGCTAAAAATGTGGAACCCCCCCCCCCCCTCAAAAAAAAAAAAAAAAAAAAAAAACAACAACAAAAAAAAACAACATAATTTCAAGATTCCAAGAGCACCCGTATATCCTCAGACCACAAGCCAAATGCCTGTAAAGTTTCAGAAGCATTTGCTTAAAGCTGTGGGAGGAGTTGTGCTCACAAGGTACCTACTACTATATGCACTTTCATAGTATTGAAGCATGAAAAAAATCTGTTTAAAGTTTAAAAATGTGAAAAAAGTTAAAAAAAAAAAGTAACTTCAAGAGTCTGTAAAAAGCATATGCATATCTTCAGACTGTGGTTAAAACATCTCTTTAGTTTCAGTGGGAATGGTATAAAACTGTAGGAGGAGTTGCACTCACAAGGTACCTACTACATATACACTTTTATAGTATTGAAGCATGAAAAAAAGTCTAAGTATATGAAATATTTGAAAAAAAAATATATCAAGATTCTGTAAAAAACACATGCATATCTTCAGACCATGATTAAGATAAATTTGAAGTTACAGAAGGATCCGTATAAAACTGTAGGAGTTGCGTTCACAAGGTCCCCACTACAAACTCGGAACCATGCAAAAAAGTCTAAGTAAAAAAAAATGTGAAAAAAAAAAGGAAAAAAAAAATAATAATTGAAGGATTCTGTAAAAAGCACATGCAAATCTTCAGAACATGATTAAAACATCTGTAAAGTTTCAAAAGGATCGGTCCAAAACTGTAGAAGGTACCTACCAAAAGTAGGTACCTACAAGGTACCTACCAAAAACTCGGAACCACGCACCACGCATCACGCACCACGCACCACGGAAAGCCGAATACTATGTGCCCTCGCTTTTCTTCGAAAAGGCGGGGGACAAAAAATGAAAAAGGAGAAAAAATATTTAAGGTCTGTAAAAAGCACATGCATATCTTCAGACACTTGTGAAGTTTCAGAAGGATCGGTATAAAACTAACTCGGATGACTAACTCGGAACCACTCAAACAAGTCTAAGTTAAAAATGTGAAAAAGTGAAAAAAAATAATTGAAGGAATCTGTTAAAAGCACGTGCATATCTCCGGATCATAATAAAATCACATGTAAAATTTCAGAAAGATCGGTTTAAAACTGTTGGAGGAGTTGCGCTCACAAGGTACCTACTTTTTCACTTTGTTAGTATTGAAGAATGAAAAGGTTTAGGTTGAAAATGTAAAAAAAAGTATAAAAGTTATTTCAGGATTCTGTAAAAAGCACATGCATATCTTCAGACCATGATTAAGACACCTGTGAAGTTTCAGAAGGATCAGTATAAAACTGTAGGATTTGTGCTCACAAGGTTCGTACTTGCTTCTGACTCGGAATCATGCAAAAAAATGTCTAAGTTAAAAATATGTAAAAAGTGAAAAAAATGATTTAAGGATTCTGTAAAAAGCACATGCACATCTTCAAACCATGATTAAAACACCTGTAAAGTTTCAAAAGGATCGGTATAAAACTGTACGAGGAGTTGTGCTCACATAGTACCTATTACTGACTTGGAACCATGCAAAAATATGAAAAAAGTGAAAAAAAAAAATTTAAGGACATGCACATCTTTAGACCATGATGAAGACACCTGTAAATTTTTAGAAGGATTGGTTAAAAACTGTAGGAGGAGTTGCGCTCACCTACTATAAACTCGGAACCACGCACCACGAATCACGAATCACACACCACGCA
This sequence comes from Anodontia alba, assembly GCA_964016985.1. Classification (NCBI taxonomy): domain Eukaryota; kingdom Metazoa; phylum Mollusca; class Bivalvia; order Lucinida; family Lucinidae; genus Anodontia; species Anodontia alba. The sequence continues at coordinate 9,159 of CAXHKG010000183.1, forward strand.
CCACGGAAAGCCGAATACTATGTCCCCTCGCTTTTCTTCGAAAAGGCGGGGGACAATAAAAACTGGACATTTGTCTAAAGTTAAGAGTTGTCAGAGGGTCTGACAATAGGTCCGCTTCAGCGCAGTCAGAGGAAAAAGATATTTTTATTAAAATGAAGAATCCCCATTAGAAGGTTAGGTCAGAGAGCGCCTTCTTGAACTCGCTCCATTCACCTAGACGTGTAACAATGTGGAAGTTATTATGTTGTCTGGGCGTATATTACACGCCAAACTTGGTTGACGCCTTGCCATGTTGGATTTTGTTGACGTGTTCTGTTGTTGACAGTCATTTGAAACTCCGGCCTATACGGGAATGGAGACATAGCGGGGACATAGAGGGCTTAAGTGCCGTGATTTAATCTCCAATGAGTCCTGACAGTGTCGTAGATGTGCCGGGGTATTAATTTCCTGCCAAAATGCTTTGCATACATAAATTAGAGCCACATTTGATTTCTGATAACCTAGCTCATACTGTCAGTTGAATTTAGCTATATCGAGTAATGAAAACGAAACAGGTTGAGTTTTGCAACAAAAAAAAAAAAAAAAAAAAAAAAAAAAACTGTCCTCGGCGTGGAGGGGCTTTAAGTAGGGGCTTTACCATAAATTTGTCCCCGCTGTGCAGGGCGTTTAGCAGGGCTTTCAAACTGCCGGGACTACAAATGACCTGATGACCTACCTTTAAGAACGTTCAGCATCCGCTCTTTCAGTTCCCATGTCATCGGTGGGTGCACATGCTACGATATGGTTTGGTTTAACACATCTTTAATAATGGGCGGGGCATAAAAATATCGATCTACAACTGTTCTCTAGCGTTTTCGAGCATTTGGAAAAACAATACTCTCGTTTGTTATCAAAGCACAAAAGTCCATTTTTTCATGGGTACCACTATCGCATTTCAGGACGTCCTATGTTCTTCCAATTGCACTAAGCAGTAAAATGTTTTTGCAAAATTTTCATCAAATGTATTTCCTTTCAAATGGTGTACAATTTGATCAGTTATTATCCAGGGCTGCAATAGTCAAGAGAAAAGCAGTATGAATCGCATTTTTTTCCGATAATATATGCCAACTTATGTTATAGCACATGGTTCGAAATCGGCAACTTTGATTCGGAATAGGCTATGGTTAGTACCTTAATATTGAAGACAGTTTCTTAAAACAATAAACAATGCTATGTGATCTTTTGTATCTATCTTACAGAAGAATAAATTGTTTATCAGTTAACATAAAAAAGTACATAGAGAATATTTATTCTTTTGCTGTGAATACCATAAATATTGTCATCGAGTGAAATGAAAACATCAGTATTTTCACGAGTGCGAAGCACGAGTGAAAATTTGAATGTTTTCATTACATGAGATGAAAATTTTTATGGTATTCACTGAAAAAGAGTAAATTTTCTTTTTATTTTATTGTTCACACTTCAATGCGCGTTTCTGACGTCATAACTAACGTCACCAAACAAAATATGAACGTCATGGCGTCGACGCTCAGTGCTTAACATGTGAACCGCTGGAGAGACAAAAACAAAAAGTTTCGGCGAATCAAAATAATTTTGATACCAAAATGTTCCTTACATTCTAACTAAGAAAAATGCATACCAACACTTGATAGTTTAGTTCAGAAACAAAGAAGTTAGAGGTGTTCAAAAATCTGAAGTGGAGGTAACATCCACTTCTGAAACAGTGAAGAAAACCGAAGTCGTCCAAAGCGAAGAGTGAAAATATAAATCGTATCATTCACTATAGTGAAATGATACGATATTAATTCACTAGTGATTGATACCACTTTTATTTTCATCGGATATACACTGATTTCACCGCTGACAATAAAATAAAGTTCAATTCGCCTAATTTACCTCGCATGCGCAGAAAATTTGTTCAGTGAACCGGAATCGTCTAATCGACTGTAGGGCATTGCTGAAACTTTGTTTCATTTTTTTTTTCTCAAAAAAAAAAAAAAAAAATGTGAAAAGAGGCATAAATTCGAAGACAGACCTTGAACAGAAAAAACTGGATACAAAATTACTCCAATGGGTCTAAAACATCATAAATATTGTAGCCGAAATAACAAGAATGGGCCCGACGTGACATGGGCGGAAGTGACCGAAACGATTAGGGCCAAAATCATAAGGGTCTGAAATTACTGGATTCCAGTATCTGACACAATTTCCATACCAACAATAATAAAAAGAAATCAATAGATCCAGAGTGCATTTCTTTATCCAAGTACAGAGAACGACCGCTCTGGTGGTCGTCCAAAAAGTCTTTTGTCCAGGATGTGAAAATATAGAAAAAGGCTCAGAAGTTTAAAGCTTAAACTATATTTTGCTGGACTAAAATTAAATGCAGACATCATTTGGAAATAGTTATTTTTTAGTTTTAATAGTTTTCAATCATTGTATAGTTTTTATTTTATTTTTTCTTGGGATCATTGAGCTCATTGTGAAAACATTGAGCTCATTATGATAACTTTGATAATCGAATTCCGCTTAAGCTGGCGGATGGGTGTATGCAAACTACATTGTTGCCATATAAAGAGTTTCAGTGAAACCGAGACTCCTATTTTCGCTCTTTTATGTGTTCGATTTTTCCAAAGGCAAGTTCTTTAGATTTTACCTGACACTTCATTTAATTTGTAATTGAATGAAAGTTCAACTGGAGAAGAAATATGTCACCACTTTTCATCGGATGGTAAATCTTAACACGTTTATGAGAATATATAATATAATGATAGCGTTTTGTTATATGAGTAATGCAAACAGCGTTTTGTTATAAATCCAAACTACTTAGACTATGACAGGGTGTGAAGACGGAGCATTAATGAGCCGAACGAAAGCAAAATCAACAATAGGGTACATGCGGAAAAGTGGTGACAAAAGTCACACAGGAAAATAATCTGTAAACCCATTCACTTTTCAGGAAGCTGCGTCGCAAATTAAAAGATAAGTGCTACCCGATACAAATAGCTAGTCCGCAGGGATCTCGATAACACGGGAAAACAATGTGATCCCCGCCCCCCCCCCCCCCCCCCCCCCCACCACCACCACTCCACACGTTTCCCTAAAACTTATGGTGAACATAGGGCTATACATGGATATACATTTTGACATTATTCCAAAATTTTGTCGGTTTTAATTTTTTTTATCATGTCTATCAATCTTTTGTACGGAAAGTATCTTAAAAGTCTTAACCTGCTTAGCACTAAAGCACTCTTCATTTGTCCGAATTTATATATTGAATTTCCATGGATTTCATAGGTACAGATAAGAGGGGTATGAAAATAAATATTTTTTTTTTTTTATTTCTCCATGGAAACATGATGTCTTACTTAGAGGCGCCTCAAATGAGTACCCGTCACATATGAGCCCTCAACGTGAGAGAACGTACCTTCTGATATGTGCGCCCAACAAGGACTCAGATCAGCCTGCGCATCCAAGCAGTCTGTTCGCATGCATCATTGGCTATCCAAAATGCGCCGAGTGAATATTCTTATCAGACTGCGCAAACGTGCAGGTTGATATGAATCTTCGCGGGGCACACATGTCCGAAGGTACATTTCTGACGTTGCGACATATGTTTCCGTGAAAATATAAGAAAACTAATATGAAAATAGGCTTAGCCTAAATGCGAGCACAGCACAGACCTATCTGTAGTCTCTTCAAAAGTCCTTTACAGCATCATTAAAGAATGAATATCAGTATATAAAAAATATATGTAAATCAATAATAAAAAATAAAAATATTCAGAAAAATATGTTCGTGACACTTATTGACACTCATTTCTTGTCACTTCGTGACGCTTATTAGTGTCCCAAATTTTCAGTCTGCCAACTTCCGGGGTGACAATTTCCGGGAAGAAAAAGGAAGAAAATTGCTCAGAACGATTTCTGCTGAAAGTATATACCGTTGTATATTACTTTTACTTGATCATATTCTCTACCGTAGAGCTCACTTCGTTCGCGACGCGCTTCGCGCGTCGCGAGCTGCGCTCGCTATCAATAGTTTTCATGTGAAGAAAACCTTATCCTAGAGTTGTATTTAAGAAATATACAAATACATACGCCTTTTATCCTAATATGAGCAAGCTATGAAAAAAAAATTCAGCAGACGACATTTTGAATTATTTTTTCTTATAGTTTTCCTTAGGAGACGATCTGCATGAAATTTGCATGAAACATAAAAGCCTATTTTCTGGGGGAAAATAAGAAGAAGAAAAAATATCAATTTGTTGCCTGCTGAATTTGTCCTGAGAATGTAAAGGTTAGGCTGTTCTAACTAATGAAAATTGGTCTTTGTTAGATTAAACAAGAAATATCTTTAAAAAAGATAAACAGTGTAAGAGGTACTTGAATATGAATATTGAAACAACTTTGTGGTTCAATATGAAAAGAAGAAGGCCTTTAAAATATAAACTTCATTACAAATTCAAACAGAATCAAGAAAGTTTTAATACTATATAACATTGTATATATTACAAGAGTTGGCAGGAAAGAGAGTGTACTCAGATGTGTAAACATCTGTGCTAAATAATGAAAAGCAATTTAGCATATAAATGTAAAGCATATAATTTTGTGTATTAATTTGTATACTTTACTAGTAATAGAAATATCCTTGCACCTTTTTGATAAAGAGTTAGCAAAGTGTAACACTGACCATGAAGATTGGCAAAAACTGGAAAAAACATACATTATGCATTTAATTTGTAATAAGAGGGTCATGATGGCCCTGGATTGCTCACGTGGGAAGCGGATTTTTTTAGCCTGGCGGAAGGATATTTTCAAAGTTTTCTGCATATATATATATATATATATATATATATATATATATATATATATATATATATATATATATATATATATATATATATATATCAGACTTTGCCCTTTGTTGGTGATTTTTTTTTTTCTTTTGGTGATACAAATTAATTTGAAAAACTGATAGACATTCACCTATGGAACATTTGTACAAAATTTTTGAAATTGGACCATAGGTTGTGCAGAAGAAGAACTGTCAAAGTTAAATCTACATAATTCCATATATAATGAAAAGTAACCACGCCAACTGGAAGCATATTTTGAGACAGAATTCTTTTAACAAGATTTAAAGACCTTCTACTGAAGAAACATTTCTGTGAAAAAAAAAAAAATCCAGCCAGCCCGTACTAGGTTTGATTGGTACTAGGTTTGATTGCTACTACAACAAGAGGGATAACTCTCAGTGCTCCAGCTAGGATTTTAGGGCAGAGGGGTGCTGGGTAGGGTACTTTTGCGCGTGCGGGCAAAAGAAATAGGGCACTTTTTTTTTCTTTGAAATGGTCAATTATCAGTACCATTATGATCTATAGTGTATTGTGCAATTCAGCCTCATGTAACATAGATCTATTACTTTATTTTTGATCTAAGAGTAAGGGTAACAGAGAAATAAATTAAATGGGGTCTTACAACTTATATTTTTTATTTAGGACTGAACTTTGGGATTACCTCTTTTCAATGAGAGAAAATTCTGTGTATCACAATAGTAGCAGACACTTATTATATTTTTTCCTTTGTAAAATGTCGACATTTCACGTGAATAGTTTGGCGTAGAATAGTTAGAGTGTGTCAATATTTGGATGACTGACTGTCCAGATATTTTAAGCTACAAGCAACTGGTTCACCTAGAGCGACCATTTGTTGTTGTTGTTGTGCAGATTTTTAACGCTACCAGGCACCTGAGGCACGTAGAGGCAGCGGCGATTGTTATGTACATGTATTTTGTACAGCCTTGCTTTCACCCATGCACACTTGCTGCCGCTGTCTGTCACCAAGCGTCACCCTGTCCACTTTATAATCAACCCAGGGCACGTCAAGTATGAGCTAGGCGTACTAATGGTCTGAAAATTGTCTCGACCCGAGCGGGATTCGAACCTACGATATCCCGCTTGAAAGTCAAGTGCGCTAACCACTAGGCCACCTAGCCCACGAGCGACCATTTAGTCACAGAATATATTATTGTATCAATTAAATTTCAATTTTTATCGAGTTGTAGATCCTCTTCCTACCAAGTGCTCTAATCTAAACAGATAATCACATAAAATATTACATTTCTACCTTTTTTTATGTAATTTATTAAATGGTTATTATTATTTTTTCTCTCTGATGTTCAAGACTTAAACTTGGAATTAAATCTCATAATAGTTGAGTCTCTGTATTACTATTCAAGGGGAATAACTAGGAAAATTCTGCATCCGTCAGAAAACGGAAAAAGGGAATTCAGGACAATAGTTTGTTACTATATTTAGCTCCGCTTCAGGTAGGATGTTTTAGATCGATTTATACCGGAAGAATTATTTTCAAATAAAGCACAGAGTTCGCGGAAAATCAAGTTCTTTCTCGTGGTGTTTGTGCTATTCTGCAATCTGGTCTGATTCTCGAGAACATTCGGAAAATGTTTTTCGTCAAAATTCATGTACATTGTTCCGGTGACCCAGATTGACAGCAAAAACATTCTTCGAATGTTCTCGAGAATTTGACCAGATCGCAGAATAGTGCTTACACCACCAGAAAGACCTTGATTTTCCGCGTACTCTGCGTTTTATTTGAGCAAATTCCATTCGGTATGAGAAGAGATATTCTAAAAAATCCTACCTGAAGCGGAGGCTTAAAATAGTAATATTTCTTCTTCGTGTAGACGCAATAGGCCGCTTACACCGTGAATAAATAAAAGGGGTGTTCAACAAACCTATTACCTAGTTAAGAATGAACAATATTATTTACGTTGCCAATATTTCTACCAAGCTTAAGGCATAGTTCCTGTTTATTTATTATATAAAATTAAATCATGCAATTTTACATCCCTTTTGCACATAACACAAGGCACAGAATAATTCTGTATATTATGGACACAGTGGAGAGAAGTAAACTTGAACGTCCCTTGTTCGCTTAGCGTTTGGGCCGCTTATATCAAACAATTTAGTTACACTGTACAGAATTAATTTATTTTATTGGTAGTATTTAAATTATGGGTATTTTTGTCCATTGTTTAACATCTGCATTGCCATACTGTACAACCTTAAATAGATAAATGTCATAATTAAGTGATTGTTCAGTCACAAATATATTCGTCAAACATCGGTAAATTCTATACTTACCCCTACTTATTTACAGAAGTTTACACATTTTTAACCAATCGCAAATTACTATTTATTCATTCGAGACTAATACCAATAAGTATGTCAAAAGCCAGCTTATACAGCTACGCTGAAAAAAAGTGTTACCATAGAAATTCTGGCTAGATAAAGCGGTGCACAGTTTGATCTAGACCCTCATCGTACTAAGGGATATTATTGCATAGTGTAGGCCATACGCTTTAACCTGGACAAATTCAGCAGACAATTGGGAGTATTTTTCTTTTTTTTCTTTTTTTTTTTTTTTTTCGCCAGAAAATAGTGTTCTTATTTCGCTCGAAAATAGTGTTTGAAACTGGACATCATGCACGACACACGACAAGACAATTCACCCGTCGTATTTGGCAAAGATAAAAATAATGTTTGTTTGAGACGTATATCATTATTTCCTTTGGGATCACTAAGCCGGCGCTAGGGGCGTATGCAGCCTCAGAAACTACATTGCTGCATGTGAAGAGACTTAATAAAATCGACTCCGATTTTCGTTCTTTTGTGTGTCCTTTATTTCAAAAGGTAACTTTTAAGATTATTTATTACAAGTCTATAATAAAAATATAACTTCTTTTTATGATTTTGGTCCTGGTCTCGGCCCGAGTGGCATGTATCAGCCCGTCCGATGGGTCAGTGCTGATGTAGGCCGAGGGCCGAAGCCACAACCGAGATCAAATTTATGTGTATATGACTTTAGGTAACTTTTAAGATTATTTATTACAAGTCTATAATAAAAATATCATAACTTCTTTTTATGATTTTGGTCCTGGTCTCGGCCCGAGTAGCATGTATCAGCCCGTCCGAAGGGTCAGTGCTGATGTAGGCCGAGGGCCGAAGCGGGACGCTCATTCGGGTAGTAATGATGTAATTGTCCGTCCATAAAGTAGATGTGACGGGCTGAGCGGCTCTTCATCAACTGGATCAGATGCTATTGTCCGTACCGGTCGTGCAACAAGGCAACTGCTTTACCATAATTTATGTTTGTAATTGCAAACCCAGACAATGTTTGAAGGGCTTGATATTTCAACAAGGATTTGAGGTAGGTGAATCTCTGGACATCTCTGAGGGATTGATTTGTATGGATAGCTGATTCATATGAGTTCCAAAACGACTGCCATTCTAGTACATCGCCCTCAAAGATTGGAAGATCTATCTTAGGTAATCTGTGATAGATGGAACTCGAGACCGAAACAGACGTGTGCGGCATTGTGCGAATGCTCTTTTGTGCATATACTTGTGACTCATTTCCACTGTTGATCAGACTTCTGACTACGGAATGAACGACTGGGCGTTCGCACTAATACTGTTGGAAGCTGCGGGGTCCTGGCCTGAAGGAAAACTTTCAGCATGCACATTTACGAAAAATTCTAGTTTGAATAAGTCTTTTAACTTGTTGAATATGAATATTTAACTCAGTTAAAATGTACTCATCTGATTCAGGAATTTCCACTTCTATCTCCTCTTCTTCCAGTGCTGCAAGAATCTTGTCATTCAGCTCCGTGATCACTTACAGCTTTTTCTGTAGGGTACTAGCGATGTTTGAAAGTTCGTGGATTCCGTGCGTTGTTTTCACATCCTCGAATTTTTAATCAGCTTCGAAACTGCTCTTCTTACTGCTTTGAACTTAGAACAGAGCCTTTTGGTCACGGCACCAAATTTCTTAGAAAGGAATTGAACACAAGAAAAGGTACGTCTTCTTTCTGTGAATTGTATCGCTCAAGACGTTGGAACACAATAGCAACGTCATTCAAATCATGGTTAAGACGTCAGGAAAACACTATAACGTTAACGTGACTTTAGCGCCAAGATCCTAACAATTATTATTATCAGTAGTTGTTGTTGTTGTAATAGAAGTACTATTTATGCTGTCGTCATCAAAGTTGTATAAGTTGAAATGAGTAAGAGGAATTAAAAACCCATCTGCGCTATGTATTATTTGTGTTTAGAAGTCTGTGCTTGACGGCCTTGGATTCTTTTCTGCTCAAGTGAAAGAAAGCATGGACAAAAAAACAGGCATCTGAAAACCTGAGAAAACACACACACACACACACACACACACACACACACACACACACACACACACACACACACACACACACACACACACACACACACACACACACACACACATACACACACAAACACACACACACACAGAGTACTGAAATACCGAACGTTTCCTGCTAGTTACCGCCAGTTAGGCCTCATCAGTGACCCATTTTCACAAGTGACCAAAAAGGATAAAAATAAGCTACACTACATTGAAGTAAAGGGAGACGTTGTACGACCATCACATGACACTCTTTTAACTGTAAGTTGTTTGATTTAAAAAATCTGATCCTATAAACCAAATAGGGGAGGGCAGATTGAAATTTTAATTTCTTTACAATTGTATTCAGATCTTAAATTTGACTGATTTAAGGGTAGCATTTCAACAAAATTGTAGGTTCCTCATATCGTTTCTAAGAGTATTCATCAAGAAAGGTTAACTTAAGTATCTATATTTTACTTGTATTTAAAATACTTTTAGTATTCTTATTATTAATAATGAGGTACACTGAACTGTTTTCAGCAGCTGATTCAGTGAAAGATTAACAAGCGAAACTTTAAAAGGAAATAACTAATGTAGTTTTCAACAAGCCTCAGCATGTTAGCAAGTTAGCAAGTTCTCTACTTTCATTTAAAAAAAAAAGGTTTCATAACAATTGGTAAGGTATTGTAGTTTTAGACTGGAAATAGACCAACAGTGGTCTGTCGGACGGGCGATCTATGTGTTCATACAAGCTGGGCATTTTCTGATTGTTACTTATCTGCTTCAATCTCTTCTTTCCAGGGAAACAATAATACTGTAAGACTATGGAACTCTTGAGAATATGAGTAACAAGAAAATAATATGTGCTTAATACTGGGAGAGATAGAGGAAGAGATATTAAACGTAATTGTCTGGGAAGGTTTCTAGAATGATTGTGTTGTCAACGAGATTCCTGATCTTATCTCTGCCTAGATTAACAAACCAGCGTTTGGCCAGTCTTTCTCCCTCCAGCTACAACATTTCTCACATCAAATTCAATTTCCGCAGGACAGTAATTCGACAGATAGTCCGAATATTAGGTTACTGAACACAGGTTTAATTTCGCGAATGAGTAGTTGGTTTTAAGCGGCGACATAAAAACAAAGCGTCCTAAATAAGACGGTAAGTTTTTCCTTCGGCGCTGATGGAAATACCATCTTTATCCTAAGTCTTCAGACAGAGAGTCCCGAGCAAACAGTGTATGCCTAGATGAGACCGCACATAACGCTGTATCTGATCAGGTTCTTTACTGTTTCCCTGGCATCCAGCTATTTTAGGACACCTAAACAGGTAAAATGAATATGTTCAGTGTTGAAGACAAGTGTAGTTAGTAGAGCAATCAGCTGCTGTTTCTTGTAAACATCAACGGTGCGTTATTGATGGCAGTCTCTGCCTCAGATGATCAGATACGAATTTTAGTTCACTGTTACTGAACTTTCTAATTTATTAACTTCTCGCCTCACCACCATTAAAAAGCTTGCCATTGAATACAGTAGAAAATTTTTTTAAAGCTAAGGTAAAGAACTATTTTGGCCAGTTAAAAAGTCTGACGAGGGTCTGGATAAAATTAGATTAGATATTTTCGAGCATTTAGTTTGCCGACATATGAAGTGATGTTTTATTATGTCATTTTATGTCAGTCTACCCATATGCGGTGTTTCGTGATTATGTTATTTTCTGGGTATATATTTCCCTATCTATATTTTTCTAGGTAAATTGATGATTTGCTTAATACTGATTATATACATTTTGAAATAAATGGTTGATAAAACGTATGCTAAAAACCTCAGCTGAAGAATTCGATTCTAAAAATAATGACCCTCGACCCTACACAGAGCTTAAGAAGTGTCGAACCCATTTTTTTTATTACCGAGGAGTTATTTCTGGGTTTAAATTTAATATTATCTTGCAGCGTGGCATTAAAACTCCTAAAACAAGGCTATTGGTGTCATAGACTTAGTAAGACATTTTCTAGATGTACAAACCTATTTTTTTTTAGTTTTATAGTTAATTAGCATATCTGAAACTCTTTACCACCCACCCACCCACCTCCAACATTTGTTCTACCATATAAGATTGTGACAATCGGGGAACGCAAGGATATGCATTATTGGGCTCTTTATTTGCAGGTCCCTGGATTAGTTTCAGTCCTCGTTCTGCGCTACGAAAAATCTACTACAAATAGCGTATCTACATAAGACAGCTTAACTCCTTACCATACGTGTCCACAAACTTGAACAAGTACATTTTACTACCTGTTGATGTATCTGAATCTGAAAAAGCACTGAATGGGTGGCAAACTGTAGATCCTGATCAGGCGCCGCGTTCTGCGGTGTCTGATTAGGGCCTTTACTGTTTGTTGAGGCCTTTTTGTGCCAAAACTTAAGTTATTATGTTAATATATGCATACTCTTATTTACCACCAGATGTGAGGAATAAATAAAGTTTAGGGGGCGTTCATTAGCACAGCTTCCCAATCAGACTTCGGAAATTGCTAAATTAGTCCAATAAAGCACATTCCGGTATTTCTCCTGAGTTATGCTTTGTATAAGATATTGAATAGCACCACTTTTCACACTGAAACTGCAAAAGTAATTCAAACTAAAATGGCAGTGTTCTGTCCACAACGAATGTGGACCATCAGTCGTTTTATCAGTTTCTGTGTCAAAAAGCGGCCGATTTAAACCTAGCTTGGCATTGTATAAAGTTTATGTTTTAAAATCTACAACGTTTTCTTTGGTTGTCATGAAAACTACTTTTCTCATAGATTGACAATGAGAAATGAATTAAATATTATTTCCTGCCTCACCAACAAAGTAATTTGAACCAAACTTGCCATTATTTTCTTTGGGGGCCAAGTGAAAGTACTCCGCGCAGTCTCGCCAGAACGTGTGTAGTTCGCTCATGTAAGTAATAGGCAAAGGGAAAATTTCGGCCAAAGAAATAGACAATGAGGCCTCTCTAAAAAGACATGAGGCCTCTCTCGCATCGAAAGATTGATTCGACGAATTGTTTCGACGGAAAATCCAAAGAGCCTTTTTTCTCGGGACGGGCACAACTTTGGTATGCTTATATTTACAGGAACTGGGTCGATGCCTCTGCCGGTGGACTTTCACTCATTAACTAAGTGTTCAATGATGTGCTGTCACCGTTACTTCGATATTGGTATCAGGTCTTCGAGTCTGCGATAAAAAATATCTGAAGCAATCTTTGTCTCCCCGTACTTCACCATAGTGCAGCTTATATTTTATTTCCTTTGGAGTCATTGGGCCCATTGTGGTATCTTTGAAAATGGAGTTCTGCTCATGTATATGCTAGTGTTGCAAACTTCATTACTGCTGATGAAGAGTCTCAATAAAACTGAGACTCCGATTTTCTAATCTGTAGTGTGGTCTTTGTTTCCAAAGGCAATCGTTTTGAATGAAATTCCTAACATATCAGAAACTCGCTGTGCTGAATGATATATGCGATTGTCTTACTTCGCGGATCGTGGAAGTTGATAATGTCTACGTTCTGCTCTTCTCTTGTCTAGTGAATGCGGCAGCTACATTTCGCGACTCACCGCGTATTGTATGTGCTATATTTACCATATTTATGATTATGGTCCTACTTTCGACTTTTTTTCTTTCTTTTCTTTTTTTTTTTTTTTTTTTTGGTTGCTTTTGCTTAGCATAGTTTTATTTGAACTTAAATGACAAAGAAATTACTGTAACTAGGATTGACTATTGTCGTCTTTTGTTTCAGTGCTTTGTTCTCAAATATTTACCTTAATTCAATTTACGATCAAAATTGGTCTGATAGGTCATTTCTGATATTTTGAAACTTTTTGTAAGAAAATATTTTTGCTATTCACCACTGATGTTTTATTATTCGTGTTTTATAACAACAATGTGAAAATGTTATAACTTTTGAAGTAGAATTTGGGGAAACCTGACTCCAAACTAACTATTCTATCAATTTCTGCATGATTTGGCAGCCACTTTAACTACAGCAAACTTTAATAATATTCGATTTTAACCAGTGGACAGTAAAAACAATGGGTACAATACTGTTAGTGCTTAGGCTGTGACGACAAATAGTTTGGCATTAATTAATGCATGCTAAAAAATGCAAAACCTCTGTAATGACAAATGTGATCACCGACTTTCTGAGAGCTGTCAAAAGCAGATTAGTTGCCTAGAACCAGTTGCACGTGTCAACAAAACTATTTCAGAATAGCTGAAACAGCCAGTATACAAATTATTTTCTTAACTGTCACTAACTGTCAAGTTCTGCTCAATATTTTGAACAATGAATAACGTCGCACATACGTGATACTAACTGGAATCCTAACATCTTGGCTACCGGTGAAAATGGCAGCTGGCAAAAAAAAAAAAAGATCCCAATATTTACAACAATGTGAGCAGGTTTTCGCAATCACTTCAGATAAAACGCAGACAAACAGTGTAAACCCTGATCAGACGCGCTTAATGCGGCATCTGATCTGGAGTGACTGTTTTGCAAAGGTCCGTCTGTCCGAATACTTAGGTTAAGTACGGAAATGCAAACAACGAAACCGGTACAAATTTCATTAGCCGCTTAGGTCAAAAAGAAAGAAAATATCCTTGACGCCACTTACGTACAAGAATGCGAGTAAACAAATTGTCCAGCAGAAAACAAATCACTGGCAGTCTGTTATTGTAGTAGACATGAGAAACACAAGTAAATAGTGAAAATGCGAGATTGTGATCTATGAACTGTATAAGGTGATGTCGCATGACCGCTTCTGCTAGAAATTAAATTAAATAACACAGGGACATTATTGGAATCCGAGAGTTTGGATCAATCTCATTCAACTCCCTGAGATTACTCTTGTTACCACGGATGATTATGTCGCGTCTGTCAGTAATAATAATGAAATACCTTATAACAGCTCTGGGACAGATTCCACATTAACTCAGAAATGCCAAGTGGACTACTGTAGTCAGCCCCATTTACAGTTCAATGGCTGTCTGGTTTATTTTTTATAATTTGGATTTTTATAAAAGTTCTAGTATTTCAGGGGACTTGATATATTTGATAGAGTTTCCGCATATTTTACAAGGGAGACAACTTTTGTTACTTTATGTTTGATTTCCTGGACACCAAATCCCTTCTGAAAGGGGTCTACTCTAGAAAGCAAGAATTTGCTCCCAAGGGGAACACATTCTTTTCTTTTACAATAGACTTTTTTTCAGAATGGGACAAAATAATCTGAAAGTGTCTAAATGCAAACAGTGTCTTCTGGGTCTGCACTGTTTGCCGGTTACGTTTTATGGGACGCTGTGTATTAATATGTTGTGGTTTCACTGCACTTCATTTATATTACTGAATAAATAGATTGTACGATTAACCGAGATAACGGTAAAGATAAGCCGGGTTTCAACACTGATTCGTCAACATATTGCCCTTATTGATAATTTCGATATGAGATATATGGAACTTTGTTTCCTTTTTCTGATTTTTTAATTCAAAAACAATACCTTTTTTTTTCAAATTCTCCCAAAGTAGCTGAATATCTTTCCAGAATTTTCCACCTATAAATAGATCAAGTATAAACAGATCACGTGCACTGGCTCCCGGCTTATCTGTGCACAGCCGTGACATCTTGGATACAAGCGTTGCCGCAGATTGACCTTACTGACCTTCAAGTTCGTGGGAAATAAATCAGTTCATCCAAGTTTATTACTGCGATGCAGACGGTGAGCAGCTTATGCCTTCTGATGTCTGTGAACAGCGAAGCTGTGAAAATGTTCATAAAATTAAAACGTAATAGCACACGTAGTTAAGAATATTCTTTGTGTATGTGGGTGTGTGTGGGTGGGGGATGAGGACGAGAGAGGTGATCGACTTATTTCAAACTGTGTGTGGGAGGGAGAGGTGGGGGTAGGAGGGGACGGGGAATTTGATTGTTATTTCAAACTGCATTTAAAAATATAGCCAATAAGAATTTTCATTTTTGTCAGTTCTTAATACTGTCTTCTGTGGTGCAGTGGTCATTCCTACAAACGGACTCGGGTTTGATTCTCATTAGTGACCTTTTGTATGTGTGTGTGTGTGTGTGTGTGTGTGTGTGTGTGTGTGTGTGTGTGTGTGTGTGTGTGTTTTATTTTATAAACATGTTTAGCTTTTGTTTTTCTTTATTTCTTTGTTTCATCTTTTACTTCATTTTGATATTGTTTAACCTGTTAGCAAAAGCAGTACTTCAGTGCGATCCAAATCATATTACTGAAAATCAAAAACAACATATTCTTATGGGCAATGGCGTAAAATACTGCCTTTCTTTCTTTCTTTCTTACTTTCTTTCTTTCTTTCTTTCTTCCTTTCATTCTCGGGTGTACAATGTACACCCGGGTTGCAGAAGGAAGGCCTACAAGTAGCCAATTTGAATTACCGTATGTTTTAAAACCTGCACATGGTGTGACTTCCTGCACAGGGAACCTCCAGTTAACGCCCTGACCCGAAGGACGGCACACTGTTTTCATTTCATGCCTGCAATTGACATGAAGGAAAACGTGTTCGGATACCGAAAATTCCCTCGCCTAAGCCTAGGTCTATCCTGGTACCTCTAGCTCTAGAGGCCAATGCGCTCACCACTGAACTACCGCGCTACCTAAAGCGTTTTATACGCCTTTGTTATGGGATAATTGAATTGTTTTGTTGACAGGGCAACACAAAGCTAAGTGATGTGAATGTTACTTTTTAGTCACAGTCTGATATTTGATAAGTAACACATTGAAACCAGTCAAATAATAAACACTTTACCTTTCATAGTTAAAATCAGTCAAAACCACATATCATTTCAATAAAGGAAACAGTTTTGTTTCCATGGCAACGCAATTTTTTCTTAAGTGATATTTAAATTGTCATCCAGTACTTGACAATCTAAGTGGTGAAAAAAAATGCAGTGTAAACAGAATAAATTAAATAAAACTATGTGCTTTTATGGGACATATTTGTTGCCATGGCAACATAAATTTCCGTGTCATGTTGATTTTGTTCATAAATTTGTGTTTCAATATTTAACAACTATAAAACAAACAAGTGGATACAATTTTAATTACATTGTTCTCAGATTGCTGCCATGAAATCTATTAAAGACAAACAATTTTAAAATACAACATGCAGTGTATTGTTGTTTCCATAGCAACCACTACAATTGGTTTTTCAAACTTATTAGCTCACCTAGAGCTTTGCTCAAGGTCAGGTTTTGCCATGGCCTATTGTCCGTCGTCCGTCGTTAGCTTTTCGCATTTTCGACATCTTCAACTGAACCATAAGTTGGATTGAGCTGAAACTTAGTGGGAGACATTGTGGCAACATGGAGATTCAGAATTGCTAAAATTGTTCCGTTCCAATATCCAAGAATGGCGGCCATCTTGAAATTCTTCAAACGACATCTCCTCCTAAACCGTAAGTCGGATTGAGCCAAAACTTGATGGGAGCATCACAGTGACATAGAGATTCAGAATTGCTAAAATCGTTCCATTCTGATATCAAAAATGGCCGCCACGGCGGCCATTTTGAAATTCTTCAAACGACATCTCCTCCCAAACCATAAGTCAGATTGAGCTGAAACTTGATGGGAGGCGTCAGAGCGACAAAGAGATTCAGAATTGCTAGAATCGTTTCGTTCCGATATCCAAGATGGCCGCCATGGTGGCCATCTTGAAATTCTTCAAACGACATCCAAACCGTAAGTTGGATTGAGCCGAAACTTGATGGGAGGCATCGTAGCGACATAGAGATTCAGAATTACTAAAATCGTTACGTTTGGCTATCCAACATAGCCGCCCAGCAAGATGGGCGTCCAGCTTGAAAATATTGAAACCACATCTGCTCCGGAACCCTAAGTCAGATTGAACCCAAACTTGGTAGGTGGCATTAGAATTGTTAAAATCATTCCATTCCGATATCCAAGATATGTCGGCCATCTTGAAAATCTTCAAACGACATCTCCTTCCAAACCGTAAGTCGGATTGAGCTGAAACTTCACGGGAGGCATCGGAGCGACATAGAGATTCATTCTATTCCGTTATCCAAGATGGCTGCTACAGTGGCCATCTTGAAAATCTTGAAACGACATCTACTCCCAAACGGTTTGCAGGATTGAGCTGAAACATGGTCGGAGGTATTTGGGAGACATGGAGATTCAGAACTACTAAATTCGTTCCATTCCAACATCTAAGATGGATCTTGAAATTCTTTAAATAAGATCTCCTCCCAAACCGTAATGCGGACCGAGCCCAAACTTGACTGGCGGCATCGGAGCGACATAGAGATTCAGAATTGCTGAAATTGTTCTAGTCTGATATCTGAGATGGCCCTCAAGGTGGCCATCTTGAAAATCTTCAAACCTCATCTGCCCCCTAATGGTAAATCAGATTGAGCCAAAACTTGGTGGGAGGCATTTGGGCAACATGAGTCAGAATTGCTAAAAAATATTTTGTTACGATATCCACGATGGCCGCCGCAGCAGCCATTTTGAAGATCTACTTTTGTTAGCTCACCTGGAGCTTATGCTGTGGTCTGTTGACCATTGTCCATCCCACATCCGTATGTCCGTCAGTAACTTTTCATATTTTAGACATCTCCGTCAGAATCGTATCCATGATGGCAGCCATGGCGGCCATCTTGAAAGTCTTCAGTTGTTATCTGCTCCCGAGCAGTAAGTCGGATGGAGCGGAACCTTGGTGAAAGGCATCCATGGCAGCCATCTTGAAATTCTTCAAATCACATCTGCTCCCGATGGTAAGTCTGAGCTTAAACTTGATGGGAGGCATTAGGGTGTTATGGAAATTCAGAATTGCTAAAATTGTCCAGGATAGCAGCCATCTTGAAATATTTCAAACCACATCTCCTCCAATACAGTAAGTCGGACTGCGCTGAAACTTGAAGGGAGGCATCGGGGCAACATGGAGATTTAAAATTGCTGAATCATTCAGTTCCAATATCCAATACAACCATGGTGGCAATCTTGAAACTCTTCAAACAACATCAGATTCTAAATTGCTAAAGGCAATCTGATCTGATAGCCGAGAATGGCCACTATGGCACAATGTAACATATTATGTATGATGATCAGCCTAATCCAGGTGAGCGATTCTGGTCCACTTGGGCCTCTAGTTTTTGTTGTTTTTGAAGATGTCCCATGTTGACTTATATTTAGAAAAGTTTTCATCAATATATTAAATAGGGCAGAATATAGGTGAACTTACAGTATAGGCAGGCTTCATCGTCCGCACTCTTCGAACATCTCAGAAACCGCTGAGCAACCTAAATCCAATTTCATATAAAACCTCTGAGGCATTTGGGGAACAAACATTTGTTAAAATGATCCAATCATGTCATCAGGATATCCACCTTGCCAATATACATTGTTGTATCTAGAGGAGGACAAGGGGCTATTTCTCCACCTAAAAGCATGAATGGGACAAGGGGCCTTGATGACCCTCAACATTAAGTCGTGTTGCTAATATTTATGGTTATAGAATCCCTCAAAATAGGTGATGACCCTTTAACAATGGTTATGGGGCAACAAATGGTCCCATCACATTGGTCCTAGCGGCAACACTTCATATATGAGCCGCCAACAAATCAGCAAAATGGCATGTGTACCCAGCGCAGACTCAGATCAGCCTGGGCATCTGCCCAGTCTGAACATTCTCTGTCTACACGTAGAAACCTTAGCTCCTTAGCAATCCATTGAGTGCACAACAAAGACTGATCAGACTGGGCGGATACCCATGTTGATCTGATTCTTCCTTAGGACCCCAAGTCATTTTGTTTGTTTTGTCATACGCTGACTCAAATGGGATTAAACACATTCGTTCTGCTCCATATCACCCAAGTTCAAACGGCGATCTGATATGAAAACGTCACATCGATCAGATCAGTGCACGAGAACCAACGGTAACAACAGTGAACCATCGTCTGATGTTGGTGATTACGATTTACCACTCATGATATCATTACCACCTGTGAACGAAGCTGAACATCAACAAGACAATTCAGCGGCTATGTTATCTCCAGAGAAATCAACAACAACTTGCAGTCAAATACCAATGCGCACAGATCTTGCTGGGAGTACACCCAGACTAGCAAGTCCTTCATCAGCACCGAGATTTCCAAGGCGTAGTACCAGAGGAATTCCACCCAAGAAGTTGGATCTTTAGTGGCAATTAATAATGGCATGCACTGTGTGTGTGGGGAATAATAATCCCCGTGTTGCCATAGAGAACTAAGTTCTCTCATTTAGGTTTTCATTATGATGTGTTTAAGACAGTGTTCAATAGTTACCATTTTTTTGCTAGACATAATCATTTATATTCATGTGTTTAATTGCAAAGTCATTAGTTACATTTTCATTGTTGTTGATGCATGCACAGACTTAAGTAAGTCTCATCACTCTTTTGAAGACTTTTGAGTTACATTTACATTTGAGGGTTGAACCATGTTGAACAAAACTGTGCAACATTCAAATAATTGGATATTACCATGATAACTGACAATTCTGACAGTATAAGAACTGTAACTGACTTCAGATAGTTATGAACAGGTTTATTATTTGATTTTGAATCAGATATTTAAATGACAAGTCATTTAGTTTTTGGGGGAATGGTGTAAGGTCCGTAACGTCCCTGTATCTTGTCTTGTGCCTTGTATTTCGGTAGCCCGTTGCACTCACACGGCTGCTATACCAATAGTATGCGGAAATGCGCATCTCTTAGTTTTCGGCTGAAAATAAAAACGTGCAGATTTAAGAATAGCGACGTTTTGTTCTGTTTTAAAGAACCAAACACAATAATATGATTTTTATGACGTCCTGTTTATTTTCCTGCACACTACACTCCTTCTAAAAATGGGTCAACTCTAAAAGGAAATAGTACATTGTCACACCGTAGAGACGTATTCGGAGTACGCGTTCGTACATGACTTTCGCCGAATATAGCTCTCTTGTTAAATTGTGTACCAAGCGACGAGTGATTAGCTTTTGTGTCCGTACAATCTGATTAGAGAGTTCACAGGGCTCTCTGTGAGTAGCCGAGGATCCGAAGCGTCTTCAGGCGGACATGAATACTCTGATCACACCGCGCGGATGCGGATGCTAATCTAAGTTGTCGTTGAGCGCACATGCATTTATGTAGAAAATGCTGTGTCCAGACTCATATTAAATATGATACATATCTACCTCTGATCCGAATATAGCAAGCCAGTGACATGTTGCAAGAGTTGAGATTGCCTGGTGTTTAAATGCATTTATACAAGACGACTTAGAATATGAAGTACATCTTCAATGGAATTTCAGTAATGTTAAAATTATGCTACAATAAAATCATATAATTGTACAGTTTCATCATCAAAAATAGCTTGATTTAAGCCTCGCTGGCATTCATTTTGATATGTACTAATGAAAGGTGGCTTTGGCAATGTGAGAAAGGCATGTTTAAGGAAAAATTATATACTCATTCTGTTTCAGACACATTATAGTGTAAGTATTATATAATGTTTATTCATAAGAAAAAAAGGAGAAAAATGCTTTACATGCAAAGTAATGCATATTTTCTAATGTCAAAAGTACCACAAACGGCGTACCATTATTCGCATAATAAAGCTGATATTATTATTATTATTATTATTATTATTATTATTATTATTATTATTATTATTAAATTAAATCAGGGACAACTTAATCTAATGTATGTAGTTTGTGAGCTGAGAAGCCGTTTTTACAAAATATCTTCTTGAATGTAATATTTGCAAAACAAGAGGACCCTGATGGCTCTGTAATGCTCACCTGAATGTCATGGAACACAGAACCTGACCTAAAATGATCAGGGGAAACATTCTGACCGAGATTCATGATGATTATATTAACAAGTAAGACAGTGTAACATGCCTAATGGACTATGAAATATAGGTCAAGGTCAAATATGGATGACTGCACCCAAGAGGCCATGCTAAGATGTATGCATGTGCTAAGTATTACTGGCAGTTGGACCAATAGTTACAGAGAAACTTAATAAAGTCAGTGGACCGTGAAATAAAGGTCAATGTCAAATATGGATGACTGCAAGAGGCCATGCTAAAATGTATGCAAGTGCCAAGTATCACTAATATAGTTACTGAGAAACTGACTTAAACGGAAAAACTCAATAAAAAAAAGGTAAGAGAAAAGTCCAGGGAGTGCCACAATCACAAACCGCAGTCCTTCCCAGACCCCAAGAGGAAGAGGAAACCGAAAGTCACTGGACAAGGAAATATAAGTCATATGTGACCCAGTTCCAAACTTGACCTAGAAATCATCAGGACAAACATTTTGAGCAAGATTCATGATAATCACTTCAAAAATGTGAACTCTAGAGTGTTATCAAGGTTTTCCTTTAATGTGGCCTGGTGACCTAGTTTCTGACCCCGTGTGACCAAGTTTTGACTTGACCTAAAATTTATCAAGACAAACATTTTGAGCAAGATTCATGATGATCACTCCAAAAATATGACTTTTAGAGTGTTAACAAGGTTTTCCTTTGATTTGGCCCAGTGACCTAGCTTTTGACCCAAAGTGAACCACTTTTAAACTTGACCTAGAAATCATAAAGACAAACATTTTGATCAAGATTCGTGATGATTACTTAAACATGTGACCTCAAGAGTGTTAACAAGGTTTTCCTTTGATTTGGCCTGGTGACCTAGTTTTTCACCCGAAGTGATCCAGTTTAAACCTGACATAGAGATCGTCAAGAGAAACATTTTGAGCAAGATTCATGATGACCACTTCAAAAACGTGACCTCTAGAGTGTTAACAATGTTTTCCTTTGATTTAAAAAAAAGGGTAAGAGAAAAGTCCAGGGACTGCCACAATCACAAACCGCAGCCCTTCCCAGACAACAAGAGGAAGAGGAAACCGACAAAATCAAACAAGCACAAATCGAACAAACGTACGAAAAGCACTAAGATTAGCTCTCTCTTCCCCAAGCGAGGTAATCGCAATGCTAAAAGGACTGAAAACACAAGAACACAATAACACAAGGTAAGACATAAACAAATCGCCTCCTAGAATGAACCACAAAGTAACAAAGAGTAAGAATAACACCGAGACCACCACCTTAGAACGGTCAGTAAAACCACCGGGGGGTTTAAAGCACTTTAACAGCTAACCAACTTCACCCGATGCTATTCTTAATACAGAAATATATAAAAAATTGGATCGCATAAAGGCTCCCAACAGTCAATGCATTAAAGCGAAAACATAAAATCAAATTAATTACTATAATAAACAAAGAGTACTCATGGCTAATTCTACTGTATGCCAGAGTAAATGAAAATCAATAGTTGAACCACGGCGGGCCAAGCCAAAGACATATCGTCAAACCCCTACCCTGTGACCTAGTTTTTGATCCCAAATGTCCCAGTTTCAATGTCGACCTAATACTCACCAAGACACATTTTGAGCAAGATTCATGATAAGTACTTAAAATATGAGTCCTCTAGAGTGTTAAAAAGGATTTTCATTGTTTTGGCCCGGTGACCTAGGTTTTGACCCCAAGTGACCCAGTTTCGAACTTGACCTAGAAATCATTAAGGCAAACATTTTGAGCAAGATTCATGATGATTATTTAAATAAGATATCATAAAACAATCATTCTGGTAAATTTCATGAAGATTGAAGAAAAACCGTGGCCTCAAGAGGGTGAAAAAAGGTTTTCAAGAAATCTAACCTAGTGACCTAGTTTTTTGACCCAGCATGATCCATATTCAGACTTGACCGAGATATCATTAAAAATACTTTCTGGTAAAAAATCATGAAGACTGAAGCAAAACTGTGGCCCATGGAGGGCGAACAAGGTTTTATAGAAAAGTAGCCTAGTGACCTAGTTTTTACCCCAACGTAACCCACATTCCTACTTGACCAAGGTATCATCAAGACAAATATTTTGATAAAGTTCTTTGAAAATTAAAGTACAACTCATTCAGACGGTGAATGAGGTTTTAAAGAAATTTGACACAGTGACCTAGTTTTTGATCCGACATGACCCATGTTCAAACATTCTGGTAAAGTTCCATAAAGATTGAAGAAAAACTGTGGCTTCGAGAATGTGTGAACAATGTTTTAAAGAAATTCGACCTAGTGACCTAGTTTTTGACCCACAATGATCCAAATGCAAATTTGACTAAGATATTATCAAGACAAACATTTTCAAGGTTGAAGCAAAGCTGTGGCCTTTGGAGGGTAAATAAGGTTTTAAACAAATCTGACCTAGTGATCTACTTTTTAATCCAACATAACCCATATTCGAACTTGACCAAGATATTATCAAAACAAACTTTCTGGTAACGTTCCATGAAAATTAGAGAAAAACTGTCGCCTCTAGAGGATGAACGAGGTTTTTAAAGAAATTTGACCTAGTGACCTAGTATGATCCAACATGACCCATCAGGAAATCATAAATTTAGAAAGATATTTGTTTCACGGTAAATGAAGATGAATGAAGACAAATGTCTTCACTTATTTACTTGTACCTGTTTATTTAACCAAAAAAGTTGTCGATCTGTGTACCTTTAAAAATGTGACCCGTCACGCAAAAACAAGTCATCTGGGAAGATATTGACGAAATTGAGATATATACAGAAACGAATTCTACAGTATTTCACCTTCAATTTGACACTAGAGTGATCTAATCCGAAAACTAATCGACTTACATATCTTCAAAGAAAACTACCCTTCTCGCTAGAACGTCAAAAATTTGAATCCAAACGTCGTTAATGACGTCAACATTTCTATAAGATATCTTTCTACACCTAATTCAATTCGTAGTCATAAAATAAGATCCCTGATGAAAATAATATCAGAAACATGTTTTCTTTTTAATCCTTGATATATTTTTAAGTAACGTATTTCATATTTTACAGTTTAATTATCTGAATCAAATCACTACTAGGACAAACCGAAAAATAGGCATCCACCATGGAAACATCACGGACCCCAATGTCAAGACACGATGTCCTGTTTATATATGGCGCCTTTTGTGATATTTAGTAGATCACATCTCTAAAACAATTACGAAAACGGTCTACAACAATAAAAAATAAATTCGTTTTGACCAAGGTTCAATGACGTGTAAACGCAACCTATCATGTGCAGAAAAACTTAAGCCCGTCCTCGAGCATTACGTTGGCTTTGCACAAGATCCTTTGAGTTTATACTTCAATGAACCTTTGGAAAAATTGAATTTCTCTACAACATCTTCGACATCTTCGAGTCATTTTCCGTAAATAAATTTGTAGAATGACTGGAAGACTTCAGAAAAATCCTTACAAATAGGAATTGTCGTTGCCGACTTCTGTATGCGCCATGTATACGTATGGGGTAGACTTTAGTCAAACAAGTTTTAACAAAAGGACGGACAGCTTGAGATAAGTCAGTATTCAAGGGGGAGGAGGGAACCCTTCGTCACACAAAACAGTAAAACGGACTATAGATGTTTGCAAAAAGGGCTCATTCACATCAGTTACTTGTCGTTTCTTATTTCATTAATTGTTTTGACAAAAACCAGGATAGGCTTAGAGCATGTAGCAAGAAATTGGCAAAGTTGATGCATAACCGTATTGTCATTGTTGAGAAAACTCGCGTCAAAACATTGTGTCTGAGTGTTCTCAACGATGACAATACGGTAGTCCATCAAATCTGCAAATGTAAGTACTTTCATCCTTGGTACATACTCTGAGCTTATTCTATTTTTCATCAAAACAACGAAACTAATAATAATAACGACCAAACTCTGAACGGATCCTTTTCGAAAAAGTCTACAGTCTTCTTTACTCTTTTGTATTACACAGGTTTACCCTCTCGAGTATTTTGGCTTTCACGTCAGAACACAACAAAACAATTTATCAATCACTTTCACTTTTTAACTTGTGGGCTTTCATCGATCGCGGTTTTGGAACTAAGGGTTTGGGGCGTAGTATCTTTATGAATATCGCCTTCGCAATGCTGTCGGACATTCTCATATCAGTACCAGGTTCTCTCCGCACTGAGACCTAGCCTACGAATAATCTCCGGATCTGTTATGAGAACAGTCTGAAGTTTTTCTTGATCCTTTATTATACTGACACTGAATTCAGCAGAGGAGGGGAATTCTCTGATGAACACTTTGCCTGGCTCTGACGAAGAAAAACGAAAATGATGATACTTGGTAAGGTTTGGTATCTTTCCGAAACAGGTTTCCAGGAATATTTTCGATGCGCGAACAGGTACAAGTGTATTGTCAAAAAAAAAAAAAAAAAAAAAAAAAAAAAAGATTATTGTTCTGTTGACATGTGTCACATAAATCAGACGAAATTTTCATTACGACATTATGAGGTAGGTATAACTTCCAAATGTTCTTGAATTTGGTGAGCCTAACAGCCTTGGAAGATAAATCTCCACATGCTCTAGTATAAGTCCTCCAAAGATTAGCTTTCGTCACATCACTTGGTAGCATCATTACCGTATAATCCTTCATTTAAGGCATTCTGCTGGGTAAAGACATTGCATTACAATCTGCGAAAGTTGTAATAAAGTTGATCACATGTCTTTCATCATTCAAACTGAGAGCATTCGCGGCACATCGCCCTGTAATACTATGTCTTCTCGGAGTGAATCCGTGAGTAGCATAATGCTTACAAATGTTTCTATATCGTGTATTTCCTACTCCATGTGCAAAGAGATACGTGGCCTTTCAGACTTGTATACCATGTAAGAACAACTTAACAGAAGCTCGCTGCCTGTCTTTTTCTTCTTTATGAGTAGATGTTTGTTGTGTGTGTGCTGAGTTAACTCTGTTCTGTTGCAAGTTCGCCAGCAAAATAAGGTCCAGAGTTTCCTTCGGAAGTTCCGTCATGTTCACTCTGATTTCTTCTAGGGTCGTCAGATCAATGGCTTCATAACACGACTTTCCTGAAAGAAATAAAGCTCCGTTTAGGATGTTAATGTACAATGTGGGAAAAGGGCTCTCAATGCAGTCTGATCTGGACAATCTCTGTTTGTAGAGATATATTACAGTATCCATTGATTCTCTAAGCGGACAATGCAGGCCCAGATCAGC